>CAUYPO010045648.1:0-29516 GCA_963574435.1 Cheirogaleus major | reverse complement strand
ACATTGGTCCCGAAATTAACACATATCTCTCATGGGCCATCTCAAACAAAGTATTATGGAAAAAAGTGGGAAAATCGATACACTTCATGAAATAATGGTGAATGGAGGGTAAGATAAACCTTTCATGACTAGTTATTTTACATGCTCTATGACCGACTTCTAATGAATATCCCTTTAGTTGCTCCTCTACAAAGATTCCTTTGACAGAATCACTTTGCATCTGATTTCAGGAAACCAATATGCTAAAATGCGGGTAAAGAGCTGCAGTCCTTTATATATGCTTAAATAATGTTGAAAGAAGCCTTGAAATAATCATTATTCCAAAACATTTCCCACATATTCTTAGAAAACCCAGGTGCAGGGCCGCGACATAGACGTGCCTGAAAAAGAGCGCTTTCCGCTCCGAGTTCAGTCATCAACTCAGTCTGAATAGGGTGAAAAGGGCGGATCCTCTTTCAGTCTAAAGACTGAAACAGGGTCGGACAAATATGGCGGTGTGGTCGAGGCGGAGTTGCAATGTGATAGCAGTGTGAGCAGTGAAGAGGGCAGACAAGCACACGGAAGTGATCTCCTTGCGGGCCTGCCTCAACTACTCTCCCCCGCAGGGGCAAGGAGGGAGCATGCTATGTGAGGGCATTTCTGTGTTAAATTGATGTAAAACAATAATAAGTTAAAGAAGTCAATCTTATGATAACATATGTGCTCAGTGTAAATGTTTGCTCTGAAGTTATCTATTAGGAAATTAGAAATGGGATCATTTGGTTAAACAGCACTTTCCATGTAGAACCAATAATATCACACATGCAATGAAGGAGATGTGTTAAATCATTTAATGGTCCTTTGAGAACCAAAATTCTCTAACACAGGTCAGCACTGTGGTTCAGTAATGGATCAAAAGGAATAGATGTTACAGCCAATTTTACTTCTGAGCTCAGAAAGAATTTGAAAGGCCAATGAGTTTTGTAAATCAAGCTTATACAATTCTTCATCTACTTAGAATATGATTATATGCTCATACACTTTTAAAAATTCACAACATACCATTAAAAAGGTCAAAAGCATACAAGAATATAGGAAAAGTAAGAAAAGCAATTGTTATAATCAAGGAAAATACCAAAAAAGGAATAAATATAAAATTATTCATCTTCACAATACCAGATTTTTAAGTTTAGTTCTAACATTTGATATGTCAAATACTAAAAGCAGTTGAATACTTAATGATAATTGGTCTCTTAATCACAGCTGGCTTCAGTGTGAAGACAATAATCAGTTTGCCATATGCATGCTTACTAAGGATATCATAATATTTATTTGCAGATTTCTAACATAAATTTGTGGTACTCACAAAAAAATTCTAAAAACTGCCTCTGTCCATTGAAGATTTTTGAGAAGTGAAGAGGAAAGATGAAATGTAAAAACTTGATGATTTCCTGCTTCAGCGGGGATCCGGGTTTAACAGCAGAAGCACCAGGCTTTGTATTAATACTTCTCTGTATTTGCACTAATTCCTGGCACAGTAGGGTCCTGAGCTGCCTAAAACTGAATATTCCTATGAATATACCATGTCCTCTGTTATTTCAGAAAAACAGCAGTAAAGAACATTAAAAGATCAAGGTCTATGTCAAGTGTCGAGTTGAATTGCATTCACCCGTCAGAGTTTGTCCATAGGAGCGTTTTAGGCAGCACAGCTCTTTTTCAGGACTGCCCTTCCGTGCCGAAGGCTGCTTAACTTCGAACTCGGTAAATTCCAGTAGATTCCCTCCGGTCACCACGACAGCCAGAAATCTCACATGCGTTCTGGGCAGTGGTAGCATCCTGGAATTGGGAACTGTTGAGAGATAATGTGCATGAAGCACCTTAAAATGGAAAAAAATAATTATCTAGCATCTGATTATCTTTCTTTACTAGCATTTTGAACAAGCCCACTCCCACACGTAAATTCCCCAGTCCCAGAAAAGGCAGCATCTTGCAGACCTCTTTCCCAAGGCGAAGCTTGTGCTTGCCTTCTGGAAACAGAGCAGATAAGCTTAGCATTTGTGAAGAGTTTCTGGGGTTAAAGAGAGGACAGCACTCTCCTGGGGGAGTTGGGTGGGTCGGGTAGAGGAGAACAGTCCTGGGTCTCTCCACATGCTCAGTGCTTTCCTGGGAATGGGGACAGCAAAGGGTCACGACTATTCTTCCGCTCTAGAGGCACTTAAAACTAAATGCTGCTTTTTCCCCAGCGGGTATTCACATTAGCCTCCGCCATCTAAGGAAATGCCTACCAGAAAAAACAACACCATTAGCCATGTTTTATGCTAGGAAAAGATGCAGGCAGAAGCTGGCTGAGGCTTATTGGTAGACTCAATAAAAACTCAAATCGTAGCACTTTGCACATTAAACATTTACTTTCTTTGCACTGCTTTCTTGCCAGCCCTGACCCCTAACTTTTGCATGCAATGATTATTTATGTTTATATTTTTTATAAAGAAAATCATGGAATTTATATTTTATTTTATTTTTAAAATTTACTTGCCAATCACTAAAACATTTCTCATTCTTTGGACTCATTTACATAGTTTTAAAAAATTGTGGTGAATATATACTATATAACATGAAATTTATCATTTTAACCATTTTAAGTGTACAATTTTATTTTGTTACAATTCATCTGGAATTTTGAAATTAATGGAATAGCAAAATTAGGAGTGACCTAATTGGAGTTATGTTCTATCATATCAGAAGTTAAAAGTTAATCCAAGATTGCCTGCTTGCTAGGGTATCAATTGGTAGCATCTGAGAAATAAAAATAAAATCCTAAACCCCGCAACCAACTGAACAGACCCTTCTTGGCCAAGGGGACCCCCAGAGACGCCTTAAAACTGAGTTCCTGGCCGTGGTGGACAGGAGGTCAGACCCTCCTTTCATGTGCCCTCCCCGTGCCCGCCCACCATCAGGCTTCTTTCCTAGGGTCAAACAGAACCTGCGTGGAGAGACTTGCTCCACTGCTGATTTCCATCAGTCGCCAGCGCTGCTCTCCCTTTTGTGGGTTCAGTGCAACTGAGCAGCATTCCTTCCCGGTAAGAGAGCACTGGCCTGGGAGCGATTCTGACCAGTCTATGGAGGCTGCGCAGAGAGGGTTTCTGTGTCCTCTACTTCACCTTTTGACATCGGAGGGCCGAAAACTGCACCATTGGGTCATGCTAATGCCACCATTTCCTGACCATGGGTCCCATGAAGTAGCATGAAGCCCAAGTGCGCAGGCAAGTGTTTCTCCTTTCATAGATAATAATTACTCCTCTTGTAGCTTATTCAATATGCATATCTGGTTACCTGCTCCTGTTCTTGTTGTCTTTCCATCAAAGTATGTGCTCTTGGTTCTGCCTAAGGCTGTTGCCTCCCAGCCTGTCAGAATCACCCTGCTACAGGCTGCAACCCTTCCTGAGAAATAAAACTCTCCTTCCCAAATGTATGAAACTCATCATTCTGCATTTAACATCTCATGGATATTTTAAGAGCCATGCAGTCCAAGCAATATTTGGATGCAACCACTGAGTCCAGTTGCTTGACCCCCCAAGACCCCCTCAAAGGAAGCATCTATTTTCCAGGTTGATTAATCTTCATAACAACACTATGATAAAGGCATTATTTTTTACAGATCAGAACACTGACTCTCATCAAATATTTAGGTAACTTACTCACAAAATGGAGTATTTCAGTGCAGTTCTTCTGAATCCACGACTGTGGATTCAACCCCATGCTTGCTGTTCCCCTCTCTATTAGACAAGGCTCACTGCCATTAAACAGGCCTTCGTAGAGTATTCAGTGTAGGAGAAAGTAGATAAAAATATAAGACAGAAGATGTTATATAAAAAAACCTATATTCCTGAATTTGAATTAAAAGTATTAGTATACACTCATAATGTATTTCATCTTTAAAAATATCCAGCTCTATTCACAGACACAACCTAGGACGCTAGCACCGGATTGCGGTCTTGAAATAGCACTGCCATCTCAAAGGAATCAAGGCTCTTCGGAGACGTGGCGGATTCCAGGTCTAGGGCAGGAAATGTGTAAGTTGAGTCTGGAGCATCTTGTCACACCAGAATGCACAGAAGTGTTCAAAGGTTACTGGGGTCATGTCAAGAGGACTCGGGCCAACTTCAGAGACTACTGCTGGCCAAAGATGTGATTTCAACTTCAAGAAGGATAAGAATTGCACAATTACTGTTTCCATTTCCAGTTTTATCATCTTGGTGTACACCTCTACAGTCTATGGTTTAGTTGATTTTTAAAATGTCTTTGTTTCCTGAGCCTTTTAATATATTCTTTCCTATTCTCACAGTTTATCTGCTGGAAAACCCAGGTCACTTGACCTACAGTCTCCCACCATCTGGCTTTTGTTGATTCAAACTAAGGTCACATTTTAGCATGTTCTTTTGCCCCCTGTGTTTCTTGCAAATCAGCCACTAGATCTGAAGGCTTGACTTGACTAAGGCCGGAGCCCTTCAGTGAGTCTGTCAGACTGCCAGGGACGGCGTGTCATTTCATCGGGGTGGCACGAGTAGCATTATGAGGGCTCGCTGCCCCTCGGCCATGCTTTGCTTAACCGGCAGCACAGCTTACCAGGAAGGAGAAGGTCAGGCTGATCCTTTCATCTCTCGGTTTTCAACCTAGTGAACGGATTCCTCACCAGCTTCAGGAAGTTGCCAATTATCCTTTGTAATATCATTATGAATTCAGGGATTTAAATGTATTTGAACGTTTAATCTATTATTATATTTAAAGCTAAAACAATTTGTGAGTTCATATTGATATTCCCGATTAAAATTCAGGACTACAGGGTTTTACTTGAACTTTTTTATATTATATCAGCATTTCTTTTCCTCCAAATTGAAAATCTTGATGCTGAAAGACATAGAGGAAAACAGAATAAGAATATCTCCTAATTACTATTTTTTATTCCATATTACACATATACTAAATTCAAAATACAATGCTAATTCTACCACCAGTGGCTATATTAATAATTCCTGGAAATAGTTGGTTTTTCATATATATATATCCATTTTCCATTTTTTAAATGACCATATCAAATCTATATTGTCACATCACATTCCCATTAGACATCCAGTCACTCATTTTAACCCTTATGTAGACATCCATAAATAATTGCATATTTAATGTTCACCACCATTAATGCTCTCCGGAAAGTTAGGTTTTCTGAAGTTCTTTCTCCAGTAGGAGTCTCAGAAAAGGCTAAGGAGAAAATATTCCCTGGATTTTTGTAGGTTGATTATAAGCATGCCTATTTTACTTAGAGGTCAGTTTTCTCTTTCTCTGACCATCTTTAGTGTGTTAGTCTGAGCTTCTCCTGGCATTGCTGTCAATAAGCCTGATGGGAGCCTAAGTAATTATTTTTTTTTATAAATCACTAGCTCATTGTGCCTAGATGGTTGTCAAATTTAGTTGTTTTATTAGAATATGTTTTTATGTTGGTCATTCTGGGTCAATATCTGCAGACACATCGTGTTTCAGTGTATAGATCAAAATCACTTTGTTTTCCATTTAAGGAAAGATTTCTTACCATTTTTACTATTTGTTCTGTTCTCCTTGCTTCGGTTTCTTCTTCAAGGATTCTTATTGTTCCTATTTTGGATCTTACTTGCCTACATTCCATTGTGTCACTTTTCTCAAAGTCTTTTTATATCTTTTATCATCTCTCTTCTTTCTTTTTTTGGCACTTTGTAGTTCAATCTGAATATTTATTTTTTGTAACTTTATATTTTGAAATTATGGTAGATTCATAGGAATTTGACATAGACAGTGTAGAGAGGTCTTATGCACACTTGACCACGTTTCCATCAATTACACAGTAATTTGACACTGGTGCAATGCACGTGTAGAGTGTATAGTTCTACAGCATTTTTCCATGAGTAGGTTAATGTAACCACCACCGCAATCACAATGTAGGACTATTCTACCACTGGAATATCTCTTCTGTAGCACCCCTTTACAAGCATCCCAAACCCCTCTGCTGCCCACCATCCCTAACCTAGTGAACTGGTTCCTTGTCACCTTCAGGGAGTCACCAATTTATTTTGTAATATCATTATGAATTCAGAGATTTAAATGTATTTGGATGCTTAATCTATTGTTATTACATATAAAGTTAAAACAATTTGTGAGTTTATGTTGCTATTCCCAATTCAAACTGGGAACTATTTACATGTTTCTCATCATATAATATATGACCTTTTCAGATTGGCTTTTCTTTTACTCAGCAAAATGCTTTTGAGATTCATTCAATTTTTTTTTTGCATGTCTCCATACTCTGTTCCTTTCTTCTTTAGCCTATTGATGTGATGAATTACATTGATTGATTTCCAAATGTGGAAACAACCTTGCCTACCTGGAATAAGTTCCACTTTGTCATAATGTATAGCTCTTTTTATATATTGTTGGTTTTGATTTGTTAATATTTTATTGAGGTAGTTTTTCTGTCTTGTAATGCCTTATTTGGTTTTGGTCCTAGGGTAATGTTGGCCTCACAGAATGAGTTAAGAAGTGTTTCTTCTTTTTCTATTTTCTGTAAGAGATTGTGGAGAATAGATATCATTTCTTCCTTAAGTGCTTGGTAGAATTTACCAGTGAGACCATCTGGGACTGGTGCTTTCTTTTGTTAAAGGTTATTAATTATGGATTCAATTTCTTTAATATATATAAACCAATTATCTATTTCTCCTTGTGTAAGCTTGAATAGTCTGCATCTTTCAAGGAATTGTTCAGTTTCATCTAAGTTATCAAACATGTGGGCATGGAGTTGTCCATGGTATTCCTTTATTACCCATTTAATGTCCATGAGATCAATAGTAACAAACTGTCTTTTGTTACTGAATTGTAACTTGTATCTTTAATTTTTTTCTTGATTAATGTTGCTAGAGGCTTATCAATTTTATTAATATTTTCAAATAACCAGCTTTTGATTGAGTTAATTTTCTCTGTTTTTTATTTTCAATTTCAACAATTTCTGCTCTAATTTTAATAATTTATTTTCTTGTTATTTCTTTTGACTTAATTGCTCTTCTTTATCTATTTTCCTATTTACTCAGATTACCAATTTTAGACATGTCTTCTTCTCCAGTATATGCAATGATTATATGAATGTAATGGTATAAATTTCTTTTTGTGCACTGCTTTCTCTGCATTCCACATATTTTGGTGTTGCATTTTCATTTAATACAAAATACTTTTAAATTTCTCTTGAGACTTCTTCTTTGACCCATGTGTTATTTAGGAATGTGTGAGAGCAAGAATAACTGCTAAAGTGGCTATACAAGACTTTGGGTTTCAGCTCTAACATGCGAAGAACTTGGAAGCTGTCTCCCGATGTTACAAGAAGAAGCTAAACAAATTGAAAAGCAACGACTCTCCTTGGGCCCAATTAGAGGACCGAGGTCACAGGACAAACTGCCGTGTTGGAATCTGAAGAGACAGGTGAATCCATAGAGTCACTGACAAGACCTCCTTACCTGGAGCAAAACTGCTGGAGCGCTAAGACGGTAAGAACACTTAAATGGCAACTTGGTGAATTGCTGGAAGCTGAAAGTGGGCTAGAGTGAGAGTGAGAACGCAGCCTTAGCGTGGCTGTCTTGGGACCCACCAGGTTCTCACGTGAAGAGCTAAGAAAGACCCCTGTGGCTCCAGCAGAGGGAGGAGAGCCTCGGCTGCCACTGTGAAGCAAGCCTGTGCACTCTCGGGGCCTGCTCTCTAGGGGGAAAGACCCGTATTCAAACTGAGGGAAGAGCATTTGCAAGACCTCAGTCCCTTTTAGTCTTATTGTCTCACCTAAGAGCGGGGAGCTAGAAACACTAGTAAAAGTCAGAGACCAAGGACACAAGCCCATTCAAAGAATGCAACTGAATCACATGATCTTGGAATGTTTCCCCTCCTTCATACCTTACTGCCACACCAACAGGGCTGTCTCTAAGGAGGAGTACCTAGGGAGTACTGCAAAGTCTACAAGGAAATAAAAACAAGAAACCTGGAGGAATTTGAAGCCTCTAGCATCAATAGCTACAGCAAACATTAAACACAGCCTTACCCCTGGCCACGACAGGCCCATTTACATGACCTCTGTTACTCAGGACTTCAAGTCTTGTTTTCAACAAAAATTACAAGACATGCCAAGTGGCACATAAAAGCAAAGTTTGAAGAGAAAAAACAAGCATCAAAAGCAGACTCAGATAAGACATATATTTTAAAATTATCAGACCGATAATTGAAGATATCTATGATTAATAAGTTAAAGGCTCCAGTGGAAAAAGTAGGCAAGCAAAAGTAGATGGGTCATGTATGCAAAGAAACTGAACTCTACTAGGTAAACAAAGGGAAATGCTAGAGATCAAAGTTCTGTGACTGTGGTACAGATTGCCTCTGGTGGGCCCAGCAGGCGACAAGACAGGGCTGGGAAAGAGTCAGTGAGCTTGGAAATAGGTTGGCAGAGACCTTTCTTAAACTGCAATGCAAAGATAAAAGGAATAAAAAGTAAAATAACATATATCCAATATCTGTGGGAAAATTTCAAAAGACATGAGTGAATTATATGATGTATCATTAGACTAAAAGAAGATGAAAAAGAGACGAGAACAGAAGAAATATTTGAAGTCATTAATAGAATGGCCAAGAATTTTTCCAAAGTAGTGATAAATGCCTTCTCTCACAACACTGACCTCAAGTTGGCCTCTTGCACTTTGCAGTGAATTCTCCTGGTCCCTCGGGGTTCTCTGATTTGCAAGTTCATCAGAGACTCTGCTGCCTCCCTCAGCTTTCTCCTGCACACACAAAAACAGGTCTTGCAGCTGTTGGCAGGTTGGGGGTCCATGGGAATAAGCACCCTGTCAATTAATTTTGTCGCAAACATTGTCCATAGTTTTGGTTTGCTATCTAGTTTTACTCTCAGTTTACTATCCATTTTCATGTGGGAATTTGGGAATATCCAAAAACTAAGGGTGGCCAGCATGACCCCAGAATCTCTTTTATTTCTTTCTGGCTTCTTTTCTTTGGAAATGCGCTTTCAAAACCAGATTCTGGACTCAGAGATGTTCTTTGCTTCTGGGTTGGTCATAGATTGTAGTCCTGTTCCATGCATAGAGCTTGGCAATTTATGTAAGAAATTTAAATTGAGCATGATCAAGACTCTAAATCCAATTAACAGTTTATAGGAAATAGGGAGAATAGATAGCACAAGACCTAGTCAACAAAATTCAGGCTGTGGGAAATTCTGTAAGACAATTAGCCAGGTTCTAGTCCTTCTATAAGCTATTAAGTTATGCAGAGGTACAGTTCATTATAAAATGCCCCTAAAAAAGAGGTAAACAAGAGAGATAAATATAGGTGAATCTGTAGTTCAAAACAGACCTAAGAGACACATTACCCAATCACAATCTGTATAGCCTATGTTAATTGTGATTCAAAAGCATTTTAGAAACATGCTATGATATTTATAAGATAGAAATTTGAACACCCATTGGATATTTGATAATATTAAGTAATTTTGTTAAACTTTGAGGTATGATAATGATTCTGTGGTTATGTTGGCAGGGAAGAGTCTTTAAGAAATGCAATCTGAACTACTTATAGGTGAATTGATAGCATGTTTGAGATCTGCTTTGCAATAATAAAACAGGGAAAAGTGATGGAGAAATAAGGGAAACATAATTGGCCAAGAGTTGATGGTGGTTGAAATCACATAAGGAGTGCATGGGAGTTCATTATGTGAGTCTGTCCCATGTATATTTTTAAATATTTTTACCTTAAAGATGTTTAATTATTTAACACAATACAGTTAAATGTTAACATTTGTTTTATCTGAAGGGTGCAGACCTACTGTTTTATTTACTTTATGTGCAGACCTACATTTTCCTATATGTTTGAAATATTTCTGAATTTAAAAACAATAAAAATAATAAAATACAAAAAATAAAGGCAGTTAAAGTGAAAACATTTTATTGCTCCCATTCAACATGTGTTAATTTCAATTTAATTTTCAGAAGGCAGCCTTACGGTTTTGAGTTCAGAATTGTTGAGAGAAACATTATGTGAAACCTGGGCATTTAATTTGTAAGGTATTGACTATGCCGAAGTGAAAGAAAGACGGTTACATTCGTTAATAATGAAGATGGAGAACTATCACTCTTTACGCAGATATTTCTGATTGTCTATCCAAATAGGGGTAAAAGATGACGCTTGCTTTGTAGATGCATATAACCCAGAACGTAATGCACCGTTTTGGTGATTAAAATGACGATTGTTATGATCATGGCAATGAGGCTGAAAGGACTAACAGTGGTAGGTTTGTGCTACAACAGAATACAACAGATTGGGAAATTTATAAAGAATAGACACGTATTGCTCACAGTTCTGAAGGTTGGAAGTCCAAGATCGAGGCTCCGGCGGGTTCATTGTCAGCCAAAGGTCCAGTCTCTGCCTTCAGGATGGTGCCTTGAACAGCGAGTGCGCCCTGGGAGGAGGAGGGGCCGTGTCCTCTCAGGGCAGGAGGGGAAGGGTGAAAGGGGGGGTTCCCCTCACGCCCTCTCAGGAGGACACCTGATCCCTTCACGAGGGAGGAGACCTCATGGCCTAATAAGCTCTTAAAGGCCCCACCTCTTAATACTGTCACATGGGCAGCATCTGAATTTTGGAGGGGACACATTTAAACCATCGTATTGACAAGTAATTATTGAAGAAGGGAAAAAATAACTTTAACATGTTTGAGTTGGATACCACATGTCAGGCAGAAAGCCTTGCACATGCCCTGTTGCGTTTGACCCCCACTCTGCGATAGGACTGTCACCCCACGCTATTGTGTAAGAACAAAATGAGGCTCACAGTTTCTAGCTGCCTTGCCCAGACTCTCAAAACTAGTATATGGTGGAGCCAAGAGTCAAGCTCATGTCTGCATCTTTACAGCTCTGCTGATAATTCTCTTTACCAATCTGTAAAAAAGTTAAATGAAATTAGCAAAAGCCAGCAATGTGCATGTCTCAGGCAATGCTGGCCTCCTGTTGGTTCTGTCATCCACACGGCAAACAGCTGTCTGAGAGCTCAGAGATCTGGATCCTCGTTTTGCCTCCAGATTGAACTGTCCCCAGAGAAGTCGGGCTTTAAAGGTCAAGCAGAGATTTTATTTTATTTTCATTCACAGCATGCCTTCACCTACTTCCGGCAGCACCCTTCCATCGCCTTGGGGAGTCCTGGGAGCCGCCCTTCCCCAGGTGCACTGTCTGGTGAAACTGTAACAGATTAAGGTGCCGTCCTCTCCCTAAGCCAAGCACTAGGTAAGTGACCTTGGATCCAGCAGGGCCTAACACAGGACATGAGGAGAAAGTGTGGCTCATGGATTTGTCACATGGGCCATGCTACATGGCCAGGTGTCTGCACCTCCCCCGGACCCCCAGAACTGCCCTGGGTCCTGCCAACTTGGATGTCCAGATTTTGGTTCATTCTGAGAGATACCTGTGACTTTTCAGTGTGTACTCATTTTGTACTAATTCTGTGACCTATAAACAAAGAATAAATCGATGGATACTTCATCCTTACCTGAACTTCACAGTCTCCTCTAAGCCCTGGGCCTCTGCCATGGCGCACTTCTTCGGCAGGCCTGACACTCCAGCTGCAGCGAAGACCTTGCCCAGCCGGTGCAGCGGCAAGAACCCACTTTCCTCCGGGTCTCACTGCAGTCCCCCTCTCCCTCCTCCAGTGACGTGTGGCCCCCCTGCCCTCGTCAGCAAGCACCCCGTTGGGTTAGTTTAGCCAGGATTCCGCTCACCCCTGATGTTTTCTCAGTGATTTTTCATCCCCCAACTCCTCCATCCTGCTCCTCAGCTAAAAATACTCACTTTTCCTTATATTTGGTATTTAGCCCAGTTCTATACTGAGGTCTCCTTTCCCCTACTGCAGTATCTCCTGAATAAAATCTTTTACCTCTTTAACTACTGTCTGGCTCTGGTTTTTCTTTAACAAAGTACAGTGACTGTACTGTTGTCTTGAAACGAAGACATAAAGAAATCGTGCTCGCTTTTCCCTCTTTTTTGTCAGTGGGTCTTTGCTCTCCAGCCTCATTTCCAGGGGGCATGTTTTCCATATCCCTCTTTATGCCCTTTTTCTTCCCCCTGCCCTGCTAGAAAATAAGAAGCTCTGTGAACCAACCATCACCCCATAGTTTAACCCTTACCTCTATGTAGGTGTTTATCAAAAGAATTGGAGATTAAGCTAGGACCCTTCTAGAATCAAATTATCCTTTGGAAAATAGGAAGTCCAACTCTTTGGCTTTGTTTCTAATCTGAGAGCAATTTAACACCACTCTGCTATAGAAAGAGAATCAACTAAAGTTAGAAAATACCTGATAACAGCTACCAGAAGCCCTTCCTAGTGCTAAGGCTGAGAGGAGAACTTTTGGAAATGATGAGACTAAAGTTAGCTCTCTGACTTAAAAAAGACCAGCTCTTAAATGAAATGGTGAGCCGGGCACAATTCTCAGTCTCTTAACTCAGCAGGCAGGAAACAGCCTCTTCTTTCACTTAAATCAGCCTATATGCTAACGCCGAGGCCCAGCAGTCTCATGGGGAAATGCTACACCCCTAACAACTGGGGTTCATCCTGCTGCCTCTCCCAGTATACAGGGGACCCCAGAAGCTTCCTCGGTCCTTGCAAATGTGAGGAGAGGGCCTCCACCCTCCAGTCCACCTTGGTCACTACTGGCCTCAGCAATGGAAAAATGTTCTGTTGTCAGTTATATCCAAGAGCTCTTTTTCTCTGGATCATTATAACCTTTTCTGAGCCTGGGAACCTCATTCTTAGTGTCCTGATCCCCTAAGCCCACCACAGCATCAGCATCTCTGAGATCTCAACTTCTCTCCCAAGACATGCAGAAGAAGTTGCGAGTGCTCTTGGTTCTGGACAGCCCCCCGGGCTCCTCTCTGCTGCTCCACTCCCCTCTCCTTCCCCCTTTTCCATCCAGGACACCTTGCATGCACCATCTCCTCTGGGGCTAGGTAGGGCTCATGGCAGCCCAGGCTTCCAAAGGCTGTTCGTGCTCTACTCCAGGCCAAAATTCTTGACTCAAGAAGTTATACAGCCTCTGGAAATATGGTACTAATATTGGAGGAGATAAAAGTGGATATTCAAAGCCAATTGGATAGCTCAGTTTCTCCATGTGTGTTCAGAGATATATGTGGTTAAGAAACCAGCTTTTGTTGATGGGAAACATCCACTTCCCCTTGGTCCAACTCCTATGTCTGACCGCAGGTTGCTCACGCAACTGAGAATATGGCAGCTTCCACTCTAAGCCTGCAGGGAATCACAGGGGCTTCAGCTGCTCCAAGGAGCAATAGTGGGATTCAGTGATGGAAAGTGGGTGCGCCATGTCACTCTAGACTTCCATGCAGGGGGAGTCCCTGTGTGGGCAGGGCTTGCATGAGGTCAGACCTTGCCCCTGATAAAGAGGAGGGCTGCAAGGTGGCTGTCAGGATCACTGAGATGATGAGGGTGCTTGGTTAGTTGTGTTAAATAGTCTGTTTAACTCCACATGAAAGTTAGGTCCAAAGAACAGTGTCGTATGTGCATTAATATCACAGAAGTCATTGGCCTGTTTTTCAAAGGAACAACAAAGCCCCTGCTGCATCCAATGCAATCCTTCAGCAGTGGGTTCTTCCTGCAAGGCCCCAGCCTTGCTGCTCATATGGAGAAGGCAGCGCTCTGCACTGTCTTCTCCGATGCAGGAGACCTAAAGAACAGTTGGTCAGACGTAATTTTCAATGACATCTAGAATGCCTCCTCTGTTTTGGAAATGCAAAAAGAGGATCAACACTCTGCCGCCCATTTCTCCCTATCACCCACCGTCAGGCAGTGAAAAAGCCGACGACACGGCAGAAGTGACCAGCTGCCGAAGTGCTCCGGAGCCCTCTTCAGCTGCTCAGGGTGCTCAGTGAAATGGAAGCTCCCCGGCTTGGCTTCATGCAATACGTACAGAAGCAGCAAACATGGACTTGGAGATTCAGATGGCCTTTGAAGAGTTCTAGGACAGATGTTTTATTCAGAAGTGTTGAACCAGATTTTGTCTCTAGCTTGTGAGCGTCCTCCTCAGTACAAGTTATGCACACTTGCAAGCAGATGCAAGATGCTACAAATCAGCTCTCCTGAGTTTCTAAAATTCCATCATGCCCAACTTCTGTGGACACAGTCATTTTTAAAAATAAAGAGTTAAATTAGTAGCATCCCCAAAGTTGTCAGGACATGCCACTGATTATAATACGGTAGATTCATGTGTGGATTTAGTGTTTGTGAATTCTGTTAAAACTACACAATAACTAAACCCCAGAGTACTGGGGAGCAACCTGTCGGGTTTGCTCTGCCCCCATCCCACCCAGACTGTGTCTGCCCAGGGGAGTGTGAGAAGCGAGATGTGCATCTGTCACTTACGTCTCTCAGTTCCTGTGATTCTCACAGGAAGTGACCATACTTCCTGGTTGTATGTGAATCTTGGATTTGAAAATATATGACTTTCTTTCGACATGGCTCCTAAAAACATATCCACTGATTACCAATATTCAAGGGAAGAAACCAATCTGTTCAAGCACAGGAGAGAAGAAAATAGCTTTGCAGACCCGCAGAGAGTTCATCTGAGCCTGCGATCTGCCCCTTTCCTGAGGAGCAAATCACCCTTCCACCGATTTTAATTATATATGGTTTTCCCTCGTGAAGGCTTTAAGCAGAGCTCCTGGAAGATGTGAACCCACTCAAGGCAGAAATTTTCATTAAGTTTTGTAGCTACTGCAATTCAGTCCTAGAATCACACACTCGCGTGCACACGTGCGCACATGCGCACACCCCCATCTGTCTCCGGGGCCACTCTGTGAGTCCAGGGCGGATCGGCCCCTCCTTCCATACTCCTGGCCCGGCCTCTGGCCCCAGCAGCACATTTGCTTTATGTCTTCACACAGAAAGACTGCGCCATGTGAGGTTTCATCGAGAGGGAGAAGCATTCACTTGCTTTAGGTGTTCTGAGAATCAGTGATACAGCCCATTGGGAAACACTGATATGCAGCATGGAATGACTGGATTAGCAACGCAGAAATCACTTCATGACAGAAATGTCTATGTTGTTAGAACACCTCGCCCTGGTTCCACCATTCTGCAGAGGTCATCAGTCCTTCCCCCTGGTGTCTGCAGATGTGACTTCACCAGCAATCAGCAAGCTACACTCTGACGTTTTCAGTCTCTGACATGTAATGTGTTAGATTCCTCTCATTTAATTAGCACTAAAATGTGGCTTTCGCACAAATATGATTCATGTCACCGCACGTTCTCTCTCATGTTAATTAATTTGGCTATAGTTGAAAAGTGTTGGTGATGGTATTTGAATCTCCTTTCTTGCCCTAAATCATCTAAGTGCCAGTGGGGCACAGTCTCTGTTGCTTTCTCCGGTTGCAAATACATCAAGCTTTTATTGAGAATATTCCCAAGTGCCTTGTGAGTCTCAGCAACAGCCCTGTGACCCTCGCCTGAAGGACATAATTATCTTTACGGCTTTTTGACTGAGAATCTGTCTACTTTTGTTAAACGTGTCCACTGTTTGTGTGGCAGTAAGTGCCCCCCGCCTCTGCCACCACTACCTTGTACAGAGCAAGGACAGATGACAGAGGGGCTCTCTAGCAACAGAATGAAACACAGGGAAAGAGATACACTTTTTGCACAAAAATGAACAAAAGAGACTAAACAAAGGTTAATTTGGGAAGTGAAAAAAGGTTGGCTATGTCTGAAATAATCCACTCTGACCTGTCCAGAGGCCCTTCTGCTGAAGATCCTGAGCTCTGTGCTGAGCTAGGTCGAGGGGAGATGTGGGCTGTCATCCTGGACTGTGGGCTGCAAGGCTCCCTGCTCCAGGGCCAGTGGGTTACAGAGCTGGGTCAAGGAGTGTTTGGATGCAGGACTTCTGCACACCAAGAAGAGCGATAATGTCCCCAGAAGAGCATGAGGCTTAGACTTTTTTTTCTTAGGACTGGATGGGGTGCAAAGAGCCCTGACGTGGGCGTGCGCCCCATGCTAGAGCTGCTGGGTACAGCAGATGTTGGAGAAGGAGTGTCTACAGCTGAGCAAGGGAGCTGGGATGAAACCGTGATGTCTGTTTACCGGGTCAGTTTCCCTGTGAGTTTCCAAGAGCGAGTGTGAGGGGAGGTGAGCCCCTGGAGAGTGGCTTACAATCCCATGGAGACCTACATAGATTGTTTAGAGAGCATGGTATTGAAAGAGAAGATCCATGGCTAGCCATGCCCTGGCGGAGCTGACAGGACTCAGGGGACATGGGATTCAGGGGTGGCTGCAGGAAAGCCAGGGTCTGCGGAGGCCACCTTTACCAAGTGCTGTCAAGCACCAAAGACCTGAGTGTCCCAGGAGGGTGCTTGGGAAGAGGAGAAGTTGGAGCAGAGATGAGCCCAGAACAGACGGCATGGTCAGAGAGGAAGAAGGGACAGAATGCTCCAGAGCTGCAGGAAACATAGGTTAAAAGTCAGGAATGAAGCACATGTTTGACAGTGGATGGTTCTCACTCTTAGAGTAAGGTTTGGTGCAGCCCAAGGATGTCGAGAGATGTTTGCCAACTTCTTGGTCACCTGGCAGCTACAGGCCAAGGCAGTGGGGAGTACACTCACAGCCCTGATCAGGGCCCAAGCTCCCCTGTGGGGGCAGTCCTACCCAGCAGTCTGGGTCAGCCCCAGGCGGCACACTGCCTCCTCGAGGGCCCTCAGAATTTTCCCTGCCCCTGTGCTGATGTGGGGGAAAGAGGAGAAAACCAGTGGTGCTAACACTATGAACAAGCGCCTGTAGCGGGGGTGTCATCTGCCACAGTGGCGGGCAGCGCAGTCTCCACGCAGGCTAAAGCGAGGAGCAGGGCATGCTCCAAAGGCCAGGGGCACCATGGTGGCCCAAGTCCCCACTCTCTCCAGGTGACATGTTGGATGCTCTCAGTTGACTCATACTTCCCTCTTCAATGGGATAATTCCTCTTGCGTAGAAATTCGGAAGAGCTGGGATCCACCAAAAAAAAGGGTTTGGAGCTATAGAAGGCAGAGCCCTGCCCCCACCTGAACTAGGCCTGACCCAGTGCAGGCCCAGCCCCTCCCCAGGGTCACGAGTAGTTCTGAGCTCTCCCCACTCAAGGATCGGTGAGCCCCACCCCCGCCCAGCCGAGGCTCGCTAAGGTTAAAGAGGAGCCTCAGCAGGGGATATGGAACAGGGAAACCTCAATTCACTGTCCAGTTGTAGCCAGTCCACGGGCAAAAGTGGTCCTCGCCCCTCGCTAATTCACGGGTCTCCCTGTGACTGGGGCAGAGAGTCACGATATTGGAGGGCTTTGTGTGAGCCTGTAACGTCTGAGGAAGCCAGAGCTTCTGGATCAGTTAGTATTTCTGGACCTTGTTGCCTGTCTGGAGCAAGGATCCTTTGGCTGCCCCCCTCTCAGGGTCTCCAGTGGCCTGGGGGTGACATCTGGCCATGTCCCCCCTGCTGCAAGCATCGTGTGAGTGCACATCACGGAGAGAGCCCTGCTTAGGGCGGGCGGACTGTGACTCCCCACCACGGCTGTCTGCAGGAGGAGCTGCCAGAAGCTCCCCATTCCCTGAGGTCTGACAAATGGAAGGAGAGATTAAAGAAAACTAAAAACCATGACTCAAGGCCTCTTCCTTTATGAGCAGGAGAAGCGTCAGACCGAGTAACACAACCATCAGTGCTTTAAGGAGCCTCCTACACGCTCCCTACATCAAAGAACTCTGGACCACATCCACCTGGGGCCTGTGGCAGGAAACATTAAAAAGTGTGATGTGTGTAGATTGTCAGACTCTAAAGCCAAGTTGATTGAAACTGGAACATTGTGTCTGCCAAAACCCAAAACTGTTGGCCTGGAGCAGAGCTTCCACGGTTAGGCCAACCCTGAGCTGCCGTCATTTTGCCATAAGGTACAAATCTTGATTTATGGACACATAGTCACTCATTCATTCATGTATTCATTCATTCCAAGTACATGTTGTCTCCCTCACCCTCAAAATGGCCTTTCAATTTCCTTTCTGCTGTGGATGCAAGCCTAGAAGTAGCCCTAACACCTCCCCCAACTGCAGCTAGTCTGTGGCTGAAGCTGTTCTTCCTCCCCAACAGCTCAGAATGTTTCTCTGTCTCCATCTAGTCATGAAATGTCCCTGAGCATCCCCCACGACAAGGTCTTCACTATGCCACGGGGATGCATTGGTGCACAGAAGAGAATAGGCTCGTGCTCTCCTGGAGCTTCTCGGGAAGAAAAACACGAACCAGCAGGAACAAGAAGCACACTGGAGTCAGTCAGTCCTCACTTAGCATCATCACATGGTTCTTGGAAACTTCAAGTGAAACGATGTATAACAAAAGCTTTTTCCCATAGGCTAATTGACATAAACAAGAGTTAAGTTCCTATGGCATATTTCTGGTCACAAAAACATCACCAAACTCCTAAATAAAGACCCAAACACTTCTGATGTTAAACAATGAAATAAATGTGAATTAGCACACATTGAATAAAGATTGACAAAAAACAAGTAAGAGAATTATTGACTCAATTTTTGGTGACATCTCACCACTGTCCCACCACCAGTGGAGGTGTGCTAAATCAGGGAATAAATATTTGTAAAGCAAAAATTATCAGGAGCGCCTCATGCCACCAAGCCAACCAACAATCACAAACAGGGCAGCTCGCCGAGCCCTTTCCTGCCACGTCATTTATTGTCATGCATCTGTACGACTAGCATACACCTTATGAATTTTTATTTGGCAATAATTTGTATTCATTCATTCATTCATTCATTTTTTCAAACTTGCTCATTCAAGTTTATAGTCGGGGTGACCAGAGCTTGTCCCAGCAGCTCTGGCACCAGACAGGAGCCAGCCCAGGCCAGGACAGCATCCCACCATGGGGCACGCTGTCACTAGGACAGTGTAGACAAGCCACTTCACCTAATGCACATGCCTGTGGATTGCGGGATGAAACCGGAGTACCAGGGAAAACCCACGCAGACATGGGAGAATGTGCAGATGCCACACAGACAGTGGCCTGGCTGAGAATCAAGTTTTTGTCCTGGTCAATGTTGAAACCAAATGACACTGAATGAAATACTGTCATTCAAGGACCCACTGTATCAGATCATGGTAGGTGCTATGAATGAGAAATTCAAAACCAGGGGTCAGGTAGCAATGTGTAAAGAAGAGGAGCAACAGTGCACAAAGCAGTCAAAGGAAGGCTTTTGAGCAGTTACTGGAGCTAAGATAGGACGATGAGAAGGCGTCCTGTGATGGCGCTGATCTGGCTGGGGCTTTCAGGCGGAAGGATCAGAAGTTGACAACTGAAACTGTGCTTATGAAATTAATTAACACCAAGTTGCTGTGATTTTAACAAGAACATAAGTCTTAAAAAAGCACAGCTGAACACTGACCAGCTCTTGTCCTGTAGCCCGCTCCCTTAGAGCTTAGGAGTCACATAGCTTTTGTCACAAAGCCCTATAACTTCCCTTAGTCACTCCTACAGAAAACATCTTCCGTGCTAAACCTAAGACTGTTTTCTAAGATATTCTCCAGACCCTGCATTCCCGGTGGCCTACTGACACCAGCCAGCCCTGTGACCCCTGCCGAGGGACTCCTCAGGGCAAGAATGCAGATCTCACACCCCTGCGATCTTGTCCCCAACTTAGCCAATCACTTACGCCGATTCTCTAGCCCCTGTCCACCCAACGTCCCTTAAAAACCCCAGCCTAGCATTCTTCAGGGAGACAGATTGAGTGGTTCCTCAGGTCTCCTCGTTCAGCTGCCCAACAATCATTAACTCTTTCTCTGCTGCACCCCTGCTGTCTCAGGTACCCGGCTCAGTGTCCTGCACAGTGGGCAGAAGAGACTGGTGGTCCCATATCACAATGACACCTCCCTTTTACCTACCTTCATTTCTTCCCTAGCCTGATTAACGGGCCTCCCATGATGTGTTCTTGCTCACATACACTGTGTCCTTCATGCTGGCCTTTGGAAATGCAAGCCCTATTCCATAAATTTCCCTGTCCTCCTGCCATGCCTACCCAAACATCCCCTGGCCCTCCTTTGCTGTTGCTCTTGGGGGAAATGGCCTTACCCTGGCAACAGATGTCCCGGGGTACAGGCCACCTGCGCCTTCTTCTCCAGCCATCTGTCCACACCCTCCCCCCAGCGCCTTCCTTCAGTCCTCCCGCCCACTGTGCCGGGCATGTTTTCCCTGGGTAGAGGGCCCTTTTCTTCTCTGTCTTCATAGTAAATAAGGCTCATCCTTCAGATTCCAAATTATCCATCTTACCTGGGAAAGCCTTCCTGACCTATTTTCTGTAAGCAGATGCCCCAACTGCATGTATTCAGGGCACAGTGGCCTTCCTTTTACAGCACTGAGTGCTCTGGAAATTTCTCATGTAATTTAGAATTATTTGATTAACATCTGTCTGTAAGATTCTACAGAAGAGCTTCTGGTGGAACTGTGCTCAGAATACAATCTTTAAATTGTTGAATTAATGAATAAAATTGTGAATAACTTTCATGAATTTGAAAGTTGACCACATAAGGAAGACATTCTCATGTGTGTAAGTAATGAGTCTGTTTGTGTGTGTAGTATGTACATGTACAGGTGGTATATGTGTTTGATACATGTGTGTGTGGTATCTGTGTGCTGTGTATGGTATGTGTATGTGTGTGGTGTGAGTAGGTGTGTGATGTGTGTCATGTGTCTGACTTGTGTCATGTTTGTGTGTGTGGATGTGTGTAGTGTGTCATGTGTGTGGTATAAATAGGTGAGTCATGTGGTGTGAATAGGTGCGTGGTGTGGTGTGTGTGTGTCATGTGTGTGGCTTGTGTCATGTTTGCATGTGTGGATGTGTGTGGTATGTTGTATGTGTGTTATGTGTGTAACGTGTGTGTAATGTGTGTGTGCTGTGGTATATGTATGTGGCATATGTGTTACGTGTGTCATGTGAGATATATATGCATGTGCTGTGGTGTGTGTGATATGCGTATGTATGGTGTATAGTATGTGTGTGGTATGCACATGGTGTGGGGGTGTATTGTGTGTGCGGTGTGTGTGACATGTGTGTGCGGTGTGGTGTATGTGGTGTTTGCATATTTGTGTGTGTGATATGTGGTCTGAGAAGAGGAAATGATGAGCATTATTAAATAGTCCTCAACTCTCTGGAGTATATGTTTTATCAGCTGCTAGTAGAATAAGGTTTTTGTTTTGCTTTGTTTTTTATTTATGTCTCTTTAGGTTTCATTATTACATTTTCCTAGCAGAGTATGCATTCCTGAAAAAGTAGTAAGTCATATTAAATAATTTCAGAAGACCTCTAAGACAAAATTGAATAAAAATTAGGTAAATTATCATTTAATAAAGAGAGTCTTTTATTTAAGCCCCAAATATATAAGACATACATAAGAAATCCCTTGATAAATATTTAAAAAATAAGCTTTATTTCCTGCAGGGATTACTTTTTTTATTTATCACAAAGTAGAAAATCTGATTTTCTTAACATTTGTAAACAGATTTCATGACACAGAAATTTGGTTTGTAGAAATACTCGTGGATGCCCATAGTATTTCCCTGGCTCTGCCCCAGGCCTCTCTTCCTTCCAGCCTTACTGTCCCCTGGATGGCTGTGGAAATCTCAAGGTTATCTTCTGTGTCATCTCATAGTCTTCGTGGCCACCTACCAGTGACCAGTGAAGACCCCGAAGCCAGTGCTGGCTGCTGGTGTTTGCAACAAAGTCAGTATTTCCATGTCCTTCCTCCCTTCCCTGCAACTGCCCATTGCCTTCCCAGGCTGCAGGCCCGGGTCTTCCTGGGCCTCTGCTCTCAATATTCTGCGAAGGTTTTGATAAAACAGATATTTCAGTCCCTCCTGGGTTGGATTGATAGGACTGGGAAGAATCTAAGCTTGGTTTGGAAAACGATCTAAGCAAAAGATATTTTTTATAGACTCCAAATGACAACTTCTAGCCCTTACTTGCCAAGCCAAATCACAATATAATCTTCTTTGATATACATTTTTTAACAGTCAGCCAAGATCTTCAAAACAATTTTCCCTGCAAATCTGAGGCACAACCCCCATCGTGACTCTCATATACCAGCACAACGTGAAATTGTGAAACTGTCTCCATTGGAGATAAATCTCTAAGACTATCCCATGAATATACACAGATCAGAAATCAGAAGCTTACACAAATGGCGTCAGCACATGTAGCTGGCTGCAGACTGACAGACAGAGGCTCTAGGACCTACTATTTCCTCTCTCCCACCGTCAACACTTCCCGTTACCATCTTATTATGACATATTTGCCCATAAACATAAAACAAGCTATATTAGGATTATCTCATGAAATTCTGCATCTCTCCACACTTAAGATGGCTTGTGTTACTATTAATTTACCTTCACTTGTTGGTTGGTTATTTTTTGTAATCACCTGTGCGAAGATAACAGGCCAGCACCTTTTTGCATGAGAATAAAGCTCTGAAAGAAAACGTGGGTGGGAATAGAAGAGAACTGCAGGAAAAATGCTGTGTGCAGGTGATCATTTCTGCAGAGCCTGCAGAGCTATAATTATCTATAAAACTGAAAGGTTTAGATGGAAAAATTTCAGATCACTTCTACAAAACCTCTAGGACTAGAATTATCTACAGTACTTAGAGGGTTAGGTGAAAAATTTTCAGAAAAAAAACCGTTTTGTTTTTTTTTTTGCATAACTAAGCCTAAAGCTTTTGTGAGTCTCAGCATGTATGTGTTGCTTAATTACTGCTAAAGAGAAGGTGTTGTCAAGACTGTCCTGCTTCAGCTTTCTGGGGAGAAAAGATGTGCATTCACTTAAATAAAAGATAAAGTGGTCACCTCTCAGTGCAAGAAAACACCTTAGCGTTCTGAACACTCTGCAGACGAGCTGTGATCTGGGTTTCGGATGTATGATATCACAGCTATGGGAATTATATGTTGTGTTTTTGCTGTTCATCATTAGAAGAAACATAACATTTCCCTAATGGGAAACAATTGCCTCAGAGCGGGCTCTGACGACTTTATTTGCACTGAGGAACGTCGCTGTGCTCACCCTGTAATTACAGTGACAACACAAACCCGGGCAAACGCTGGCGCAGCAGAGCAACCTCCGCTTGGCGGAGTCCTGAGATGCAGGATACTCGGAGGTGCTCGGCCTGTCTCAGAGGCTTCGTGTGCACCTGCCGTGTGTCATGCCCAGTGCTTCCGGAGGATTATCCTCCATCGTCTGCCTTAACGGCCCGATAACCGGAGAACACAGAATCCTTATTTACAGAGAGAGACCAAGGCCCCACCCTGCACCTGCTGCTTCAGAATCTCCAGGGAAGGGCCTAGGGATGTGAAGGTGGACATTTTTAGTATTCACCAATTTGGGAAATGCTGAGGAATCCATGAAGTCCCTTTCGAGTTTAACTGCCTATGATAATCTCAGCTCATTGATCTCAATGAGACAAAAGGAACAGATAAGTGAGAATGACCCTCACATGTTTCCTATCCAATAACACTTCCATGCACAGGGCAGTCTTAAGCTCCACTGATAGTATAATAAGATAATGCAACTTTCCTGACTGCATGACACTTACAAGTTGGATAAAAAAGGAAAATACCTCAAAGTCAAATAAAAGTGGACAGTCAAAATATAACAGATGTCCTAAAGGAGAACGTGGTTGAGGGTCATATACCAATATAATCAATAGATGCCTTGAAAATGAGACTTCATTAGGATTGGAGAGCATGGGCAAGATTGGAGCACTCAGCAGCAGGAATGGAGAGGGAGACATAACATGACTATGAAGCTGCTCCTGGAAGAAAATACAGAAATTAAGAAAAGAGTGAATGAATTTTCTAATCCTAGAAAAGCTAATTTGCCACTGTGTCAGATGGCATACATTGTTGTTTTGCTTTTGAAATGAAATATATCTGTCCTTTGCACACACAAAATTTGAGTGTGTGATAATTTGCATTAATGTCAATAATCTTTTTTTTTTTAATTTTATGAGTGACTTTTAAGCTAATAAGAAGTAAAATAAGTTGTAAATTAGGATTTTGGAGTTTTCAGTCTCTTCATTTTTAAATCAGTAAGTTATTCTTCTATTGTTTTTGTTTTTTTATTTCAGCATATTATGGGGGTACAAATGTTAAGGTTACGTATATTGTCCATGACCCCCTCCATCCTCAAGTCAGAGCTTCAAGCATGACCATCCCCCAGATGGTGCACATCTCACTCATTATGTTTGTATATACCCAACCCCTCCTACCCCCTCCCATCTTCCCGACACCCGATAAATGTTATTCCTATATGTCCACTTAGGTGTTGATCAGTGAAACTAATTTGCTGGCGAGTACATGTGGTGCTTGTTTTTCCATTCTTGTGATACTTCACTTAGTAGAATGGGTTCCAGCTGTATCCAGGAATATACAAGAGTTGCTATATCACCATTGTTTCTTAAAGCTGAATAGTACTCCATGGTATACATATACCACATTTTATTAATCCACTCATGTATAGATGGGCACTTGGGTTGTTTCCACAACTTTGCAATTGTGAACTGTGCTGCTATAAACATTCGAGTGCAGGTGTCTTTTTTGTAGAATGTCATTTGACCTTTTGGGTAGATGTCCAGTAGTGGAATCAAATGGTAGATCTACTTGTATCGATTTAAAGTATCACAATATTGTTTCCACAGACGTTGAACTAGTTTGCAGTCCCACCAGCAGTGTAGGAGTGTTCCTATCTCTCCGCATCCATGCCAACATTTATTGCTTGGGGACTTTTTGATAAAGGCCATTCTTACTGCAGATAAGTGATATTTCATTGCAGTTTTGATTTGCATTTCCCTGATGATTAGAGATATTGAACATTTTTTCAGAGGTTTGTTGGCCATTATTCTGTCTTCTTTTGAAAAATTTCTGTTCATGTCCTTCGCCCACTTTTTGATAGGGTTGTTTGATTTTTCCTTGCTGATTTTCCTGAGTTCTAAATAGATTCTAGTTATCAGCCCTTTATCAGATGTGTAGCTTTCGAAAATTTTCTCCCATTCTGTGGGTTGTCTGTTTGCTCTCTTGACAATTTCTTTGGCCGTGCAGATACCTACTCTTTTAATCTTTTCTTGTGTCTTTCTTTGTTCCATTGTTTGTCTTGGGTTCCTGGCATACAAAGCCAGTGTTTAGCAACTTACCCTTCTGAAATAAACCCACAAACCCCTATCTCATTTTTAGCTGCCTCTTCTTTGATCTTCTTTTCAATCTGTTTTATTCTTTTTTTTAATTCTTCTTGGTATGAGTTCTCTCATGGTTACTACATATTTATTAAAAGCTGCGTGAAGTTTTAAGGTATGGGTTGGACTAGTGCTTACATTCAGGTCCACCATGTAAGGTTGTATAGTTTGTGCACTGCGCAAAGGTAATCAGTTGAGAGGACAGATGGGAGCTGAAATCCAGCCTATGGTCCATTTATCAAGCCCTGTATTAGTGAGGCTCTGTCAAGTCAGAGGGGCTGCCTTTTTTTAATCCATACAGTAGTCTAAATGGAAACTTTAGTACATTGGTAGGAAAACATCTTATTTCCTATTCCCTGTTGTGGTCATTTACCTCACTGCCAAAACAAAAGAAAGTAGGGGGTGTTTGTCCCTCTCTCTCTGCCATAGATGGTATCTTCTCAGTGGTTCCAGCTTTTGCTGGATCGGCATTCCTAGATTCTTCTGGATGACCCTGACCCTGGGTTTTTGGGTCCCTCTTGCCCAGAATTTTTGAAGCTTAGCACTGTTGACACAGGGAGCTCTCCTGTGCATTGCAAGATATCCCTAGAGTCTACCTACCAAATGCCAATAACATCTCCAGACCCATGCCCCAGTGTGATAATCAAAAATGTCTCCAGAAGTTGATAGTGTCCCCTGGGGAGCAAACTCACCCCTGGTTGAGAACTTCTGCAGCCTAACAGCTGTCATCATTAATTATTGAATCTTGCAATAATAAATACACATTCCTTCTTCAGTTAACTTACAAATATTCAAATTTAAGGCTTATAAAGAGATTTTTATTCAAAGTTATGTTTAGAATGTTTAGTTATATTTGAAAGTAAACATTCAGTTATTTACAGCAGATCTGAATAACATATTTTTATTACTGATTTTTTTGTGCTGATTAAAAATGATAATAACTTTCACTATTATATAATCATTTATTATAAAAAAGTGCCAAGAAGTAAGCATTTGGTCTTTTAAGAGATGCAACTAAAGCCAGATAATAGATTTTGGTGTAGCTCTAGTCAGAACCAAATTTATACATGCTATTATTCCAAAAAGTACTACTAGCAAGCATAAAATGATTTGATGGAATATATAAATAGTATAAAGTCAAGTGGAAGCTAAGAGAACTTAATTATGAATATTTAAAGGTGATATGAGGGAAGAAAACAATGCTTTTGTCTGGCACCTCCACAGGACGATAGTTCATAATCTGCAAAAATCATTTGAAAGATGTACTATGAGACTTACCCTTTATAGCAGTCTCTCAGTTCTAGCACTTTAAATTATTGGGACAAGATATGAAATTTTACATTCTTTATAGCCCTGTGTATCTCTCTGCAGTCCTGGCCCTTAGCATAGTACTCTTTTCTGGCTGGAAGCTGTAGTAATGTGGCTAAGAAACTTCCTAACTGTGTAGTCTTGGGCAAGTCACTTTAACTTCACTGTCTCTGCATTCACACCCTTATCTACAAAACAAGAATAGAGAACATATATCTTAGAGTTGTTGTGCAAATTAAGTTGTTTAACCCCTGTAAAAAATAATGAGCACAGTTTCTAGCACCAAGATAACATTTAACAGAAGTTAGCTGTTATTATAGTAGACAATGGATGTAGATAAAGAATGATGTCTATGGTTATTTAAATATGCTTCATCTTTCTTAATTTGGGTTCAAATATTATAAATAAGTTTAACTTTTGGTTTTCTCTAAAACATTTTATTAAGGAGTATAATCGTGTTTTTTAGATGCTGTTTTCGCAGGTGCTATGCCTACAATGGCAAGTGTCAAGCTGTCTACACTTCATCCCATTGTGAATCACCCACATTACGAGGATGCAGACTTGAGGTTGGCAACCGTTTGAATATTGAACCAGACTCACTTGCTACTTACTACTGATTCTTAGGAATTGGGAAGAATCTCAACACACACACTCACACACACACACACACACGCGCGCATACGCACACACACACATATGTTCTCATCTGCATATTTGTGCTGAAGTTAAAAACAAAATTATAATAATCACCCAGAAATGACAATATGTACCTGCTGCCTCTGAATCAGGCTTAATAAACTTCTGAAAACTAAAACAAGCAAAATCCAGTTTTTCTTAAAATGAAAAACATGTCACATATTTATGGCTTGTGTGTGTGTCTGTATGTGTTTCAGTAAAACTCCTAAGTAGTAGTGGGAGGCAGTAGGATGGGTTTGATTCGCAGCCATAGTTTGGCAACCGTTGCTCTAGACCACAAGCCCCTGTCTGGTTTAAGAAAACATTTCTAGATTTTATTGGTGGCCAAAATCTACCCTTTTTTAACAGGTAGAAAAAGTACATGAGATTTTCTTTTTTTGTCTTTTCTTTTCTTTTCTTTTCAGCATATTATGGGGGTACAAATGTTAAGGTTGCGTATATTGCACTTGCCCCCCTCCCACCTCGAGTCAGAGCTTTAAGCATGACCATCCCCCAGACAGTGCGCCTCACACTCATTATGTATGTATATACCCATCCCCTTCTCTCCCCTCCCACCTGCCGGACACCTGATAAATGTTATTACTATATGTCCACTTAGGTGTTGAGATTTTCTATATTATATGCTTTTATGAAAATTTAGGGTATTTTGCTAGTTGATAATGGGAACTCTAGCTAGTTTCCCATTGAGGTCTAAAATTTTGTTTACCTTAAATGGAAGGTTATAAAAAATTATTTTGATCAGTCCAGTAATTGTAAGGTTAATCTTTTCCTTTTAATGGACTTTTGGCCTATTATTAGAGGTAATTTTTATTATTTATTTTAAGTTTTATGTCTCACTCTGCTGATTGGGCATACCATATGCTTGAAATCCTAAGTAATATCTAATGCATAAGTGGTGTTTTGTTCAGTATTTCATGAGAACTCCCACTTCGAGCCAGATTATCTATTGTACCATGATTTGGTGAGCCTCCCTATTTCTCAAGGTTCTGTTAAGGCGCTTTTTCTACCTATTCTGATACCATAGATGCCCGTTGTCTGAATGTTCTACTTGATACATTCAGCTTCAATTCATGTGTTTCTTAGAGCTTCTGTGGATGAAATTATCTATTGAAATCTATGTTTTTACTACATTCAGTCTCTATCAGAATATATTCCATAATAATTTTGTGAATCATATGATGAAAACTTTATATCTTGAGCTGCTATTCTACCCAGTACAACTCTAGACTAGTTTATACACTAACAAGCAATATTGCAAAATTAAAATGGCTCTAAGTTTTAGCACATTCAAAATATAAGTAGGAATGTGGAACTGCTATCTTCAAAATAATTTATGCTATTTTGAGTCACATATATCAATGTTCCTTATAGTGAGTATTGAGATTTTAATTTGCTAGTAAGATTTCTTTAGTCTACTTTATCATAATTTATTTTAAAATCTTTTAACCTGTTGTTTAAATTTAAAGGGCCCGGACAAAAATAGTTTATTCTGCATATAGTCGAAAATCCCCAAAAGAAGTAAGAGATAAATTGTTGGAGTTACATGTGCATTATTATGTTTTAGAAGAGGCATGGTGTGTTGTAAGAACTAAGTGAGTATTAATCCTATGCTATATGATATGATATATTTTTAAGCTTTTTAAGCAATAGATGTTTTACTTTATTACTGTAGTTTTGATTCTTTAAGAATTTTTTATTTTAAATAAATTCCATTAAAATATTATCCTAGCATTTTAGTTAAAATTATTTCATCTAGAGAATTAAAATTGTACTATCTTTTAGGTAGAACCTAATTCCAAAAAAATTATAGTATATTTTAGTAGCCTGAGTTTTTAGTTCAACATCTTTTTTTTTTTTTTTTTTATTTCAGCATATTATGGGGGTACAAATATTACTGTTATATATATTCCCCGCGCCCCCCTCCCCCCGCGCGGCAGAGCCTCAAGCACCCCCACCCCCCACACGTGGCACAACTTACGCATTATGATGGGATAGGCCCAGCCCCCCCTCCCCCCGCCCACCCGCCCAACACCCAACAAATGTTATTCCTACTTGTCCTCTTAGTTGTTGATCCGTTAATACCTATTTGCTGGTGAGTACCTGTGGTGCTTATTTTTAGTTCAACATCTTAAATTTAGCTTTTTTCACAATTTTTCAAAAATTTATGATAGTTTTTATTAGATGTCTGAAACATTG
>CAUYPO010045647.1:0-19725 GCA_963574435.1 Cheirogaleus major | reverse complement strand
AGAGTCGCAAGAAATTCAGGATGGAATTCAGGGTTTGGAGAGTTATGATGATGTTCCAGAAGAAGATGACTTAACTATATTTTAATAAATATAGATTGTTGTACTGTACTTAAAAAAATAACACATCCCCTGAAAATAAGCCTTAGGGTGTCTTCTTGAGGAAAAATAAATATAAGACCCTGTCTTATTTTCGGGGAAACACGGTGGTACCCATTAGGTTTGATTTCACCTATCCTCTCTTCCCCTATCCCACCTGCTTGATTTCTGCGGAGTTTTACTTCTCTCTGTGCACATGAGTGCTGGTCGGTTACTTCCGATTTAATAGCGAGTACAGGTGGTTGTTTTTCCATTCTTGCTATATTTTACCTAGGAGAATGATTCCAGTTCCATCCAGATTGTGGCAAAAGTTATTAATTTATTTTTTTATGGCTGGGTAGTACTCCATGGTATACATATACCACATTTTATTAATCCACTCATGAACTGATGGGCACTTGGGTTGATTCCACATCTTTGTGATTGTGAATTGTGCTGCAATAAAAATTCAAGTGCAAGTGTCTTTTGATAAAATTAATTTTTTTTTCCTTTGGGTAAATACCCAGTGGTGGGATTGCTGGATCGGAGGATAGGTCTACTTTTAGTTCTTTGAGGAATCCCCATACTATTTTCCACGAAGTTTGCACTAGTTTGCCGTCCCACCAACAGTGTATAAGTGTTCCTTTCTCTCTGCATCCATACCAGAATCTATTGTTTTTGTATTTTTCAGTAAAAGTAATTCCCACTGGGATTAGGTGGTATCTTACTGTGGTTTTGATTTGCATTTCCCCAATGACTAGTGACATTGAGCATTTTAAAACTATATTTATTGGCCATTAGTCTATCTTCTTTTGAAAAGCTTCTGTTCATGTCTTTTACCCACTTTTTAATGGGGTTGTTTGATTTTTTCTTGTTGATTTGCTTGAGTTTTTGTAGATCTGGTTATTAGCACTTTATTGGCTTTATAGCATGTGAATATTTTCTCCCATTCTTCACTCTGTTAATTTTTTCCTTGGCTGTGCAGAAGCTTTTTAACTTATTCAAGTGCCATTCATTAACTTTTGTTGCTGCTGTGATTGCTATTGGGTTCTTCATAAATTTTTTGCCTAGGCTGATATCTAGAAGAGTTTTTCTAACATTTTCTTCTAGAATTCTTATAGTTTCATGTGTTAGGTGTAAGTCTATTATCTATCTTGAATTAATTTTTATGAGTGGTGAGAGATTTGGATCCTGTTTCAATCTTCTACATGTGGTGATCCAATTCTCTCAGGCCATTTATTGAATATGGACTCTTTTCTCTAGCATATATTATTGTCTGCTTTGTCAAAGATCACATGATTTTATATCTGGGTTCTCTATTCTGTTCCATTGGTCTACATCTCTATTTTTGTGCCAGTGATATGCTGTTTTGGTTACTATAGTTTTGTACCTTCCTTTTCCCCCAAGGTATTTATTAAATATAGTTGAAAGGCAAATAAGGTAAGATTTCTACCTTCTAGGGGTTTGCATTCTGGAAGAAGGACAAACATGAAAAGATGTTATTACAGTACAGTGTGCTAACACGGTGCTGTTTGTAGGTACTGTAGCAACATATTGGAGCCACATGCATCTCAGTCTAGAGGAGTCTATGGAGGCCTTTGGGAGGTGGTGATGAGGAGCTCAGTCTTTAGGAAATAGAAAATCTAACCAGATAAAAAGGAGGCCAGAGTAGGTTGATGAACCCCATTGACATTTATATCAGATTATTTAGAAATTTAAGTAAGCATCATATTAAAAGTTTTAGTATTACTAGGAAAACACAAATAGATTTAGTTTATTTAAAATGCCTTAATTAATGAGAAAATCTCATTACACAAGCGGTTGGATCTTCTCTGCCTTTCTGCAAAATAAGGGAATTGGTTTAAGAATGAGTTCATGCTGTTGTTAGGGCCTGGTAAATGCTTGAACATGAATTACTACACAAAAAGGAATTTAAGATGAAGCCCCAAATATTTTATAATGGTGAGAATAAACATGACAAATCTCTGAATAAAAAGGAAAGGCAACTTATTCTTTATATATAGGATGCCTTTTAATTTCTTTTTAATTAAAAAATTAGCCAAGATTATTATTAAAGAAGAAGGTTTTCCTTATTGTGGTGTCCTGGAGCTTACCTCCATAATCCATGCAGAACAGCCAAGAGATTTTACTTCTGGGAGACATTATTCAATAGGCATAAGAATCATGTTTAGGTGTGAGCCTGTGTCTGATGGGAGGCTTAGAAATGGGCTTAGAGATTCTGTTCCTGGGGGATTTCGTTGGATGCACAGTTAGCTCTTTTAACTTACCTTTCCTATGCAAATAAACTGGGGTGTGCATATTTGTCCAAAAAAAAAAAAAAAAACAAGCAAAAACACCTCATGTGTGGCAAAGCTGAGCAGAGTTGGTATATAGACTGAATTCTGTGTTTTCATTTATTTACAGAGTATGTTAAACTTGGAAATTCAGTGAGAAGTAAAATAGGCAATTTTGGTGATTCTAATCTAAGAAAGGCCCAGATTGTGATTTTAGCTATTGATGGTGGTTAAGGGCCAGTTTTACCATCATAAACTCCATGACTTTGGGCTAGTTACTTCACATCTCCCAATATTAGTTTCCTTATATATATGATGTGAATAATGTGGAGAGAAATGATATACTTTTCTCATAGCATCTTTTTTGCAGATAGTAGACTGCAATGAATGTAGTAGACTGAATGGATTATGGTTATAATAAATTCCATGTCTAAATAAATTTATTTTTAAGGAAATTACTCCTAATGTGTCTAGTTTTTTGGAATAAGTATTGGAATTAAGATAATTTTACTTACCCAAAACACGAAATATAAAACTTCTTCCAAATTAACACATTAAAAAAACAAAACACAAAACTTGGCAGCTTTAGCTCGTCAGTATGTAAGATTCACAGGAGTAGGGATAATCTTTTTTTCATCCCTAATGCATTGTCGATTACATGGTGAGAAATAGCTGTGTTGGTTGTTAATAGATTTGCCTGAAAATGATGCTTAAATTACATAATGTTATCTGTTAACAACTCCTATAAACAATGGCAGTATATCCTCTTTGTGTACTGAGATTACATATATAAGACATGACATTAAAGGGAGAACTGGTTGTGAGAAACATGATTCCATTAGATCAACAGTTATGGTATTTTCAAAGAAATGTAGAGTCTAATTATTGTATTAGTATCAAGAGCACAACACTTTTGGAAAAGTAATTTGCAATTGTAATAAATTAGAGTTAATTCCCATTATTTCTTTGGGAAATAATTTTTTTCTCTTACAAATATAGTTGCTTGTCTAGCTATTGAAAAATCTTTGTTTAGGCAATTTTCTGGTAAAATATTCCAAGTTGCAGTGTATCATTTCAGTTTTCATGGCAGTTTTTATGGTGTTTCTGCTAAAATACTTTATCAAGTGGAAATGCTATTAAACTTTAACACTAAGTGAAAATGAACATACTTTAAACAACATTAAACCTCTACAAACTTAGTTTGATTTTTTAAGCAAATACCTAACTTTTAAAATTAGAGTCTTTTACTAAGAAAGCATGTATTAAAATGCTTTTCTGTTTGAAATTATTTATTCTCTTTAATCACAAAATGGCTGACCAAATTATGCATTGCCCAAAACCAGAGGAAAAAGGTAAACTAATTCGGTATTTTAAGAAAGCATGCCATATGAAACTGTATAGAAATATGGTAAACCTCCCAGAATATGCAATTGAAAAAATTATTCCAGTTTAAGATTTAAGAAAGTTATCTTTCCTTTATGGATCTCTATAGAGAACTAAAGATACATACCTATAAAATATTATTATTTTTGTCACAAATAATTTTATATTTGTCAGGCAAGGAATTAGATGCATGAAGTTATGAAATATTCATCACTGTTAGCTAGATGTCTACAGTATTTGATAAAAAATCATATCTATTGAATGAATGAATGAATTTTAATGACAAAATATATGAATTATTGTGATCATATTTAAAGTTTATTTTGTAAAAATATAAGTAATATATGCTGGATATACCTCTTTTGTTTTCAAAATTAATTACATCATCTTGGTTACCAAAAGACAGGTAAGCTTATCTCAGATAAGCTCAATAACGAGAGCTCAAACAGGTAAGCTCAATAAGCTCACACACGGCTGCCACGTGCTATAAAGTTTCCTAAAGTTTCGTTTCAGAAAGACTATATCCTATGTTACGCTAGCTGGGTTTTGTGTGTTCATGTGTGCAGTTTTGGGTATTTATAGGCTTGTCCAGGTTAAAAAAATTGTGTTTATAATTGCTTTTCTTCTCAGGGTGAATAACTTTTATTTTTCAAATATTTTTGCAATAGGGAAGTTTAGTTGATAATTTTCTGTGGGGAAAAATTTGGTGGTTGATTCTTATGACCTTTTTTTTAAAATTCTCAAAAGTAGAATTTTTTTTTTCAGTTCTTAAAGAAAAGTAAGAGGTTTACAAATAAGAAAATTATTCTGGGCCTAAGGCCTGTGGAATTGCCAACTGATGAGTGATTGATCCTTTGTCAGATATATATGCCTATTTTCTATGATGATTTAAAAAAAATGACAGTTATTTTTCAGGGTATCATTTAATTTTTCTGAGATATTTTAACTTTTAGTACTTGGGGTGATGCTGACGTACTAATTGGAATTATGGTATTTTAGCATCTGAGCTTTTTGTTTGAATTGGCAGATAGGGGTGACCTTAGGTGACCTGGCTTTTCTATTAACTGTATCAAGTTCATGCTAGATGTTGACCTCCTTGATTCTGATCCTATCTTGGACTCATGACCTCAATTTCTGATTTACTTGTGTGCCTGACAAATGGGCATTCTTATTCTATCCTAACTTTAGTTATTCTGGCTACAGCTGTTGAGCAGTAAGGTCCCAAACCTCCATCCTGATATCTAGAAACAAGCTTCTTTAATTTACCTTGTTATTTGACCAAAATGAATTCTCAAATTGCCCACATAGAACTTTTTTTATATTGGCTCCTTTTTTCCTTTCCACCTGATAATTCTCAAAGGTGTGGACTTATTTGTAGGAAATTTCATATGCCATTAGTAGATTGTTTTCCAAATTTTGTTCTGTGGATGCTTCACAAAGTTCCTAGGTCATAAATGTGTGAAAAAACTGCATAGTTTTCCTGCTTTTTGAAGATTTATAGTGCTCACTAGTCCTATAGTCAAGAAATCTGTTAAAATTTTTAGTGTAGCATTATTATGAGAGACCAGGCTTTGACTCTTCTGCTGTTGTTGACAAGCTCGAAAGCCATTTTTCTAAGCCCCAGGAACGTTGAGACTATTATAATCTTGTTCTTTAGGGTAGCCCTGAAAATTCTTCAGTGGCCATATTTCAGGTTTATGGTCCACTAAACATATATTCTTGGCAAGTTTTTCCCCCCTGTTGCTGGAGAGAATTGGATAAGGGAGGAAGAAGTAAGTCAAGTGACTTAGAAGGTACTGGATTAAATAAGTGAGATAAATGGCTTGCTTTTTTCACTTTGATTGGTGGGAAGTCCTTGAGTCATTTCTCCAAATAAAAGCCTAGACAAGCTCCCATGGTCGGAGTCAATGGCAGGTGTCAGGGACACTAAGGACCCAGCAATGTTATCTGAGAGTCTATTTGCTGATTAGGCCTTATGCTCTTTGAGCAGGGACTGCAGAGATAGCCACATGAGCATGGGCTGAGGAATGTACAATTGTAGTGACCGAAATGACACTTTTATACTATATCATATGTATATGTACATAGTGTATAAACATACTGCATATAAAGATATTTATAAATGTCTTTAGCACATTTATTCTACCACTGTGCCTTTATCTTCTATGAAGATATGCCACTTATAACGAAGTTGGTTTCATGTGGATCCTTTGAATAACTCAGAAAGTTTCTTAGTAAATCCAGACTGCCGAGGTAATTCAAAAAAATCATTTCGATTATTCTACAGTGAAATAGTACAGTTTTGCCAAGTTATTTGATCTTAGAATTTTTTTGTGCTTAATGCTTATTAATACCTCACAGAACAAGGGTGCTATAAAGCACACTTTGAAAATTGTTAGACTTCAAATGTCTAAATATAACTGGGGTTCAATTTGTGGTTTAGCTAAAATATGGGAGCTATGTTTTCAAATGAGCATTATTTCTAAAAATCTTACACATTTTTGCTTACTTTTGATGCTTGGGTGGAAATTCAATAAGTAATGTATTCAGTTCATAGTCATCATATTAGTTTCCTATTGCTGCTCTAACCAATTACCACAACTTTGGTGGCTGCAGAAAAACAAACTTTTTTCCTACTCTCACATACCACAAATCTTCTGATACTGGATGTGTGGGAATTTTTCCCCAAATACCAAGCAATTCTTCAGTGCACACCAAAAGTATGTTTTATAATTCAATTCTGACACTATCTACCTGGAGATAAGGGCTCAGTCTCACAATACTTCCCCCGATCTCAGACACTGTGACACTATGGTGGGCAGGTTTATGCAAATGTACCCACAAAGTCTGAGGAAGCTGCAAGGCCAAAGAAAGAAGTTTACAAATCCAGTTTCTCGGAAAGAAACATTTAATAGGGACTTATGAACAGAAGCCATGTCCTGGGCAGCCACGAGACAGACCTAGATGGTGGATCTTGGTGCTATTACCCTCCAGACCCAGGGCTTATAAATACCAAAGGGAAGGACTGTGTAGGGCAATTGAAGTTGACCCCTCTGGGAAAGGCAAGAATGCTATGTGAATCTGCCTAAGGGCAGGATTTATGGTAACAGTAGATATAAAGTAGAAATTTAGAGGCAGCATTCCTGGAACAGGGGTTAATCAGAAGTCAACATGGTGGATTAGCATCTCCCAAAATGGAGTTGCTTTAGCCTCCACAGACGCCAGTCTCAAGTAGTAGGTTGTCACCTATACTTCTGAGCAATCAGCTATAAACCGGGCTTCCCACAGCCCCCTCCTCAGGTTCAATTAATTTGCTGGAGTAGCTTACAGAACTCAGGGAAAAACTTTGCTTACATGTCCCCATTTATTATAAAGAATATTACTAAGGATGCAGATGAACAGCCAGATGGAAAAGACAAGGTATGTGGAAGGGCAAGGATAGGGCAAGGTATGTGGAAAGGGGCACGGAGCTTCTGTGCCCCCTCCTGGTGCTCCACCCTCCTAGCACCTCCACGTGTTCAGCAATCTGGACACTCTCTGAATTCTAAACCATGTCCTTTGGGGCTTTTATGGAGGCTTCATTATGTAAGCATGATTAATTATATAATTGGCCATTGGCGATCAGCTCAATCTTTAGCCCCTTCTTCCCTCCCTAAATGTTGGGGATGGGGCTGAAAGTTCCAACCCTCTAATCAGATAGTTGGTTCCCCTGGCAACCAGCCCCATCCTGAGACTATATAGGAGCCCACCAGGAGTCTTATCATTAGAGCAAAAGATGATTCTATTACCCAGGAAATTCCAAGGGATTTAGGAGTTCTATGTCAGGAACGGGGGTAGAGACCAAATATTTCTTACTATATCACATTGGCTTAAAAAACACAAAGTTATCATCCTACAGTTTTTGAGGTCAGAAGTCCTACAATTAAGATGTCAGCAGGGCTGCATTCCTTCTAGAGGCTCTGGGGAAGGATCCATTTCTTGCCTTTTCAGCTTGTAGAGGCCACCTGCATTCTATGGCACATGGCTCTTTCCTTGCTTTGCTTTAGCCTCTGCTTCTCACTATCTCTCCTCTCTCTGGGCTGCCTGCCTCCCGCTTATAAAGACCCTGGGTGATTATATTGAAGCCACTCAGATAATTCAGAATAATTCCACCATCTCAAGGTCTTTAATCACATCTGCAAAGTCTCTTTTGTCATGTTCAGTAACATAGTCACAGGTTTCAGGGATTAGGACATGGACATCTTTGCCGGGGGAACAGTCATTATTCTATCAGCCACAGTTATATAGTTTCAGGAAGTATAAAACTACAGATCTCTGAGCTAAGGTATCTTATGGTAAATCAAATTCATCATTGGAAATCAAATAATTTTTTTTACAGATTTTTTTTATGGAGTACCAGCTACTAAAAATTACAAAGGGGAATATTATCATGGAATGTGTTTATTAGCTGTTATCTCTCTGTCATAACTATATTTATTTATTTTTTGCTGATATCATGACATCTTCCCCCTAAATGATATCAGTAGAATCTCTGAAATATAAGTACATTCTCCACTATAGCCCAAATAATAATGCCCTCTTTTACAAACAAAAACAAGAAAGTTGTTATAAACTCTAGCAGGGAAATTTATTAATATATTAGCTGTAAGTAAGTTTTCTTGAGCAAATCATTGTCTAGTGAGAGCACCCAAATGCAGAAATGCCAACATCTTCTAAGAAAAGAGTTCACAAAATTTAAAAATATGGTAGAAAGGGCATTTTTTCCAATGGTAGCTAGAAATTCCTTTTCCATTTATTGTTGATAAATGAAAAATAAGTACTGGAATCCTCACACAAAATTTCTCTCTTCTTTACAATTTTTCACTGTGGTGCCAAAGAGTCCAAAACTACCCTGAGGAAGGAAGCATATTACTTCCTTTGCCCTCCTCCCAGTTTTCTGTTTAAATCCTGCTGCTGCCAAGTTTGAGTGGAAACTCATTTCATTGCCAGTTGGCGACTTACGTGACTCTTGGCTAAGAAAGCGATTTAAGCAACTTTGAAATCTGCTTACACTTTTAGAGCTGTGTGTGTGTGGTGTAACACTACTGCCCCTGGAAAACACTAGGAGGCACGCCATCCTCTTGACATGCTCTCAAATATGACCTAAGTTTCATGTCATGGATGCCAGTATAACCCAATAGCCCAGAAGGGAGTCTTAGACTGCCTCTGGTGAGCTTCCTGCCATAAATCTGAGAACTATTATTATTATTATTAGCACACATTAATTGAGCACTAACTCTATGCTAAGAATTGTGCTATGCCCTTAAGTGCATTTTTAATTTAATCCTCACAACAGCTCTCTGAGAGAGTTACTGTTATTATCTCTATTTTATGGATGAAGAAACTGTGACATTAGAAATTGTCACTTGCCGAAGGTCATGTTTCATCAGAGTTGTGATTAAATTGTTTTTGTTTGACTTTAAAGCCCACGATGCTAACCTTTATGCTTCAACCTCTATATACGAGTTTGTGTGTATGCAGGGAGCCACATGATATAGTTGCTAAGAGCCCACATTTAAAAAATATATATATTTTTCTGATATAAAAGTAATATGTAGGACTAATCTAAGTTTTAAGAAAACCCCATTCATTTAAGATTGCTTTTCTATCCCCTATCAACTAGAGATTGCCTTAATATTCTGAAAAGAAATATAACTCTAATATTATTTTGAGATTTATGTGGCATCATTGGGGCATAGCATTGGGGAAAAAGAATAACTTTAAATCATTTTGATGGGAAGCAGCAGAACAGGCAGATGTAATGATGCTGGGAGTGAGGAAATGGATCTTAAAATGCCCCGATTCAACTTTGACTCATAGTATAACTTTGGAGAGCTACTCACTGTTTTAATAATTTTGAAATCTATTTCTTAGAGTGAAAATATATGTAAACACAACATTATGACTAAATGTAGAAGATTTGAATTGTCTGTCTAAATGAGGTTGACCAGCAGCAGATAGATCCCAGGCTCATAAGATCTAAGTAACCCATGACTGCCATCCAAGCTGGACTCGTCCAGGGCCAGGGGAAAAGATCAATCCTTCTTACAAAGGTAGGAGGGAAGCCCAGGCCTCCCCATATCACCCACAAGTCCTCAGCCCATGCCTTCTTTATGCCTGGCTGGTCCCTCATTCTGACTTTGAGCCCAGATCTGGATTCTATTTCCACTTTGGCTCTTTACTAGTCAACTCTGCCAACTTGGCTGTGTGCTCAGACTGTGCTTGTTATACTCCTCATCCTTGCTCTCCACTAAAGTATTGGGCATTACCTTTCCTCCCTTTCATGAACTTAACTGCAAAAGCTATTGCAAGTGCATGTCTGGCATTCTGCCTCTTGTTGCAGTGAGCTACTTTGAACTTAAAGCTAAAATGCTTGTTTGAGAGAATCAAGTGCTAGATAGCTCAAAAATCACTCGAAAGAAATATGTTTTATAATATTAGTTAATATTCATTAATCTTTATATTTATTAAATCACAGAATGATACTTATATATACAATTTTTAAAAAAGAATTTTTGTTTGTTTACTCATTTCCTCCTTTCTTCTATTTTTCTTCTCTCTTTCCTTTCCTCTCTTCCTTCCTTTTCCTCCCTCCCTCCCTCTCTCCCTTCCTTCTTTTCTATAATTTCAGAAAAGTTTGAATAGAAGGTGTGAATTAGGGGTTTTGGGGTATTATAACACTTCAACATATTGTAGTGGTTAGGAGAGTTTTATATTAAAATTTTTTAAAAAGGCTAACTGTGGGAAACTGAGAGAAGACAGCTCATAATGGCTACTCTAAAACTGCTTTTATTATTGTGGTCCAAACAAAACTATAAATATTTAAAAGAAAAATTACAGTTTGCTTTATTTTTTCTTAAATTTATATATTTATTAGTTAAGGTTCCCCAGAGAAACAGAACATTTATAAATAAAATATTCATAAATATTTAGAAAAAGATTTATTATGAGGAATTGGTGCATGAGAATGTGGAAGCTGAGAAGTCCACGATCTCTCTGCAAGCTGGAGAACCAGAAAAGTCTATGGTGTAGTTCCAGTGCGATGCTGAAGGCCTAAGAACCAGGGGAGCCAATGGTATAAGTCCTGGTCCCAGTCTGAAGACCAGAGAAACAGAAGTGCTGGATCAGTCCACAGGTAGCAAAAGATAGATGTCTTAGCTCAAGAAGAGAGAGGAAATTCACCTTTCTTCTGCCTTTTGTTCTTTTCTGAGCCCTCAACGAATTGAATGATGCCCACCCACACTGGTGAGGGTGGAACTTCTTTACTCAGTCTACCAATTTAAATCTAATCTCTTCCAGAAACATCTTCAAATACATACCCAGAAATAATATTTTACCAGTTATCTAGACATCCCTTAGCACAGTCGACACATAAAATTAACCATCGCAAGTCAATTCCTTATAAATTTGGCATCCATAAGTGTGTTCTTAAGCCATATTTAGTATTCAAATAAAGATAAACACAAGGTCATAATTCTGCCTGACATAATGTGAGAATCCTGTGTACAACCAACACTGCACCAATCCGTTCCATAAAGGAGAAGTGGTACAGTTTTCAAGTGATGTTTACTCTTCTCTTGATACACCATAACTTAAATACTATGATATAAAATGAACAATACTGATATAAAGTCCCATCTTATGTTTCATGATAATGGAATAAAAGAGGAAAGAAAATATATATTTGTTTAATATGTATATATACACACACACATAAACTTATTCATAACAAGATAAGTATGAAATACTCATGACAATTACTGTCTTCATTTCTGTGACTGGTCATATATGTTATGTATAAACTACCTTTTTCTACTACCCATTCTGTATTCCCTTTGCCTGGAAAGAACATCAGCTGGTTGTGGTTCTTTAGCTGGTGGGGTGACTCAAATACTGGTCTGCCTTTTTCTTGTTCCATAGGCATTACAAACCCAACATAATCATAATTAAGTTCAACCTCTTTCTTTAACTCCCAACCTGCTCCAATCCTGCATTTCCTGTTTCGCTGAATGCATCTACTCGTCTCTCCAAGCCAGATATCTGGTATCTTCTGGGATTTCTTTGTACATCACTTTCCATTAGTCACAAAGCCCGGCTAATTCTACTTCTCAAATATTTCTAGAATGTACATATTCTTTTATCTCTATTGCCACCAACATAAGTTAGACAGCTGTTATCTCTATCCTAGTTTGTGGAGGCAAAAATGTTCTAATTTGTTCTCTATCTCCAGGTTTCCCAGTTTCAGTCAATTTGCTGTATTGTAAAAGGAAAATCAGATTATTATTCTTCTTAAAACACTTTATTGGCTCCCATTTTACTGAGGCCAAACTCCTTGGCATTCATTACAAGCATCTGTCCAAGCTCCCATTCATCTTTCATTAACCCTTTCCCACCGTAGGCTCTAAGGTACAGTCATACAGAACTTAATATATAGTTATCAAATTGAATTGAAATGCATGGATAAGCTTCTAGGTATACCTATAACTGTTTTCAAAATGACTTATGTCTGTGCATTCCTCTGCTTTATTAGATTCTCCAAAGTAGTTTAAGAATTTAGCCCATAGAGGCTGATTTGTTATGGCTGGCGGTCACTCCATGCTCCAGTTTCTTTATATATTCTAAGCCTTTTTTGCATCCTTTTGACTCATAGAGTATAAGGGCGTGACCACAATCGGCTACAGCCACTGCAAGGTGATGAAGCTCTAATGGGGAAGAAACTCTTCCAAAGGAAAATTAAGGCCTTCATTATCTTTTTTGAGGATGATTGCAATAGTTTCCTGACTGGTATTTCTACTTCCTATTTCCTCCAGTCTTATCCTACAATCTGTTGGCAAAGCCATCTAAAAAGGGCAGGTCTGATCATGTCAGTCCTTGTTTAAAACTCTTTAATGGCTCACCTTGATGCTGAGGATGAAGTTTAAACTAGTTTTCACTGTGTCTGCAGCACTCCCTGGTCTGGTCCCTGCCTGCTTCTCCATCTGCAGCTCTCACTATTCTCTTATTCTTTGCTTCAGCCACCCTAGCTGCTTGAACTGCCCCTAAAGGCTGGGCTATTTTGGGGATTTATTCATCCCACTTGCTTGAACCATTTTTCCCATTACCAATGCCAAAGTGACCATTTCTTTCTTTATGCTCGTTCCTGCTTACGTCATAGAGCTTGAAGGACTTGGGTGCCTGACACATGGGAACTATTGATCATAGGGTTTTTGAAAGGATGACTGACTTACTGACTGATGGACTGAAAAGGTAAGCATGTGGATTCCATTCCCTCTTGGAAGCCAAAACCCAAACCCAAATCTTTTTCTTGACAATGCTTATCCTTTACTATTACCTTGTGTTTCTCATTTTCCATTAAGTGACAGCCCCTTGAAAGAGTAATCTATGCTCCGTTGCCTTTGAGTTTTTACTATTTATTCCTTAATCCTTTGCAATATGGCTTTTGTCCTCATTATTATACTGACATTATATACTAAGTATGTATGACACCCTTCTTGCTATATTAAATGACTTTATATTTTGTATTTACCTTAACTTCTCTCCTTTTTCATATCCTACCACCATCTCATACTCAGCATTCTAAAGCTAAATATTCTAATATTCTCTTCACATCAATTTCTCATGTATGAGCTTCATAGGTGTAAAACTAGTAACAGAATCATAAATCGTTGAGGTTATTTTCCTTCTCCTTATGCACAGAACTATTACATTTCTTCTTTTGTAATATTTTCATCTATTTTGCTTCATTTGTACAATTACTATGTTAATTTACAATTTTATCATTTCACTGATGCAACTTTACAATAAACTTCTAGCTGTCTAATAGAAATACAATATGAGCCACATATAAAATTTTGAACTGTCTGGTAGACATTTAAAAATAAAAAGTTGAAATTAATTTTAATAGTATATTTTATTCATCTCAATTTATCTAAAATATTGGCATTTCAAAATGTAATTAACATAAAAATATTGAGATTTTTTAACTTGTTTTTGATTCTAGTGTTTGAAATTTAGTTTGTATTTTGCACTTACAGCACATCTCAAGTGACAGTAGCCACATTTCTAGTCCTTAGCATTAACAGCTGTATGTAACTTGTGGCTACTGTATAGGATAGCACAGAGCCTAGAGGACCTCTTTGACTCCAACTTTTTACTTTTTCCAATGGAATTTGTATGCCATCATTAGACCAATCTTTCATCACTATTTTCATCACAAATATGTCTGATGAAGAAAAGACTTTATGGTTACTTTCATTTGGGTTCCATGGAAAGAACTGATCACTTTTTATGACTTGATTTAAGGACCTCCATAAATTCCTCTCACACTCAGTAATCCCCCTTTATCCATGGTTTCTTTCTGCAGTCAACCATGGTCCGAAATACTAAGCTATTTTGAGAAAGAGAGAGAGGGAGAGAGGACAGTCACATAATTTTTTAATAGTATATTGCTGTAATTGTTGTATTTTATTATTAGTTATTGTTGTTAATCTCTTCCTGTGCCTAATTTATAAATTAAACTTTAGCATAGGTATTTATGTATGGGACAAAACATAGTATATATAGAATTTAGTGTTATTCTCAGTTTCCAGCATCCACTGGGGGCCTTGGAATGTATCTCCTGCAGATAAGGGGAGACTACTGTGCTTATCCAACATTATTTTCAGTTTACCTAATATTATTTTAAGCTGATTCAACATTCTTTTCACCAGATCCCAAAGTATACCAATTGTTTTACTTATATGGTTCTTACGTCTGTTCCATGAACATGTCTGCTCATCGCTACCCTATTCCTTAACTCGCATATTCCCTGTTTCTTGGATTTCCTCTCTTCGTACCTCTCAATTTCCAGATCAAATTATTTTTCCTTATGAAGCTTTTTCTGAATAGTACAACTAGAGGGAAAAGTGATGCTGTTAGAATGTGAACATATCAGGAAATTGTGTAATTAGTCATATAAATAATGTATAGTTTGCTGTATTTTCTTAATAAAAGAAGAAAATCTTGAGAGCATAAAAACTTATCTTTATTATGGGCTTAATTATACTGTTTATCATTACATTTTAAATTATTATTAGCTAACACTGTTGTTTGCTATGTACTGAACACTCTGCTAAGTGAATTACGTGCATTATCTCCTTTAATTCTCAAAAAAATATGGATGGGAATCTATTATATTACCCTACTCTGTAGACAGTACATTTTGAGGTACAGAAGACTAATTGTCTAGAAAGAAATGAAGACAGGATTTGCAACTTAACTCTTTGACTCCTACTTTTAACCACATGTAACAGTAACTTTTCCAAGAAAATTGTCTCTAGGAGATCAACAGAGCCTTCTGAAAATCAGGATTATTGCAGCTCCCATCTCATTGGTAACTTAGACAACAACCGAGATGCTTAGCTTAAGATATTGCACATGCGTTATGATACCTATCTCAGCTAAAATCTCCTTCTAACTTTTTCTGAGGTTGGTATAAGGCAGCTCTGCATTTCTAATAATTGAGCTTTCATAACTTTTACATTTATTAATATATTTAATAAGCGATTTAGAAATATAAATACACATTTCGTAATTCAATATTCTCATAACATAGAAAATTTAAAACTGCATAAAAATTATTTGACTTGATCTAATATGTTTTGGAGCCCTTTCTAACTCTTCTCTATTACCAAATTCAGCCTATGAATGAAGTATAAATTATGACTTAAGCAGGTGCAATTCTTTCAGTAAAATTATTTTAGACAAAGCATCCCATTTATGAAATATGTGGAGAAAAAATAAATCAATCTGTTTTAGTGTAAGGCAGCTGAATGAAACAGTCTCATAAGTAAATCTTTCAAAATTTAGTATTATCATCTATGCCATCTATGTCATACAAATTTGTGAGACATTGAGATGTTTTTGCTTCTAAATGGATTGTGGCCTCCAAATCTATCACATAGAAAATTCCTTTACTTCTTCCTTTATAACAAATGCAAATTTATCATTAAACTTTTGTATCCTCTCACCTGTTTTTTGTAAATGTGTTCATTGAAAAGGAAAATGGAGTCCATGACAAGTTTTCTGGACAATGTGAGTCCTGGTTAGTTCATTCATTTCAAGTGTTCATTCAGTATAATCTCTTGACATTCATTCCTCACTAAACTGAAACAACTCTTCTATCTTATCTTCTTAGGTCTGGAACCATTTGATCTTCCTTATTCCTTGAGTCAGATCATTCTCCAGCTAACCTCTAGAAGTAGAGTTCTAATCAATACTGGACAGATTGGAATAATGACCTTGTTTTACACGGAGTCCTCTCTTTAAGGTTAATAGCTTCATTTTGTTTTTGCAAGTTTTATTTATTACCACAATTAGCCCAATTCTTGCCTTAATTCTGACCAAGATTCTTCATTTATCTTCTCCCAACTTCAGTTATTAGTAATTTTCTGGTGAAATCTCATTTGTTTTACAGTGTTATTATAATTTTTCTTCATTAAGAGGAGTCGTGCATTTTTGAACATCCTTTGTTCCAAAATATTTACAATTTCTTCACCTTAACTCATCTCTGACTTTAACTAGGACTACATTAAGATGATAAATTCAGGAGACAGTTGAGATCTTTTATTCTTCACATTGTTTCCATTTCTTCAAGTTTTTGTATCCTTTAAGATGCTGGCTATTTCTACACTAATAGAAGTGAAACATTAATATAATGTCAAATCAGTGGAGAATCTGACATTAACTATATGTGCAGAATGGATTAACTACAACATTAGCTTAAATTTCTAATTAAATCTTATACAAAGGTCCTTAAGAATATAGATTCTTATTTTATGAATTGCTTCCTTATTAAACAAAAATAACTAGAAATTTTGAGAGAAGTGGTGTCATTTTGTAAGTTAGACAATGCCTCTGCCTATTTATTTCAATGTCCCTGAAACTCTTTAAAGGAATATAGCCATGAAATTAAATGAGTTTATTATTAATATTCTAAAAAGATGTCTGTGTGTATGCCCCATGACCCTTTGTGAGGACTCTTTCTTGACAAAAGAATGTTAAGAAATAGATGAGAATGTTTTGTTGTTGTTTTTGGAAACATGCAGAGAGGAACTTAAAAGCCTGGTTTTATCTAAAGCAAAAGGCTCACTTGACAATCATAAAATGTATTCTTTTTCTAATTGCATTGCTTGGAATAGATTGTTTTGTACTTACTAGTTTAACTTCTGAATAACATATTATGATCTTAATGGAATCTTTCTGTTTTACAAAAAAAATTCTTACTTGGCTAGTGTCTTAGTCTGTTTGTGCTGCTGTAACAAAAAACTCCACAAACTAGGTAATTTATAAAGAGCAGAAATTTATTTCTTACAGTTTATTGGCTGGATAGTCCAATACCAAGGCACTAGCATTTGGTAGCATTTGGTATCTGGTAAGGGTCTTCTTGCTGCATCTTCACACAGTGGAAGGGATGGAAGGGCAAGAGGGGCCTAAGCTAGCTTCCTTCAACTCTTTTATAGGACAGTAATCCATTCATGAGAGTGAAGCCCTCATGACTTAGTCGTTTCCCAAAAGGCCCCAACCTTAGTATCACCACAATAGAGATTAAGTTTTAACATATGAATTTTGGAGGGCATTCAGACCAGAGCAGCTAGAAAACCCCAACTTCTGAAATTACTGTTGCCTGATCTGAAGTAATAAAAGTGTTGAAATGTACCAGAGCCTACAAAATGAACCACGAAGAAACTGTCAGGTATTTATTTATTTGGCACAATTAGAATTTGACATGCTCTATTTTTCACAAGAATTTCTACTAGATAACAAAAGCAAGTTTTGATCTTTCGAAAAATCTAAACATGCTTTAATACTTTTCCACTTTTACGCTGTAGGAAAAAAAAGTAAACATGTTTAAAGCATGAGATTTTCTAAAATAACTGTATCTAAGACTCATGTTTCATTCTAAATTGCATGCTTGAATTTTAATATAAATTCCTAATGGCTAATGTCAAAAAGTTAATCTTAGAATTACAGTTTTATGAATGTAAGAATCAAAAATAACATGTCAGAGATGGATAAACATAATGACAGCTAAATAAATATTAATTGATTACAATGATAAATGATAAACTCTTATCTAATGATGCTTACTTCTATTAAGCCATTCTCTTGAGATTATGATGGAAGGGTTTATTTCTGAAATAAGCTTTTACTGTAAAAAGAATAGGGAAATGTAATGCTGCTTAACGCTCCCATATTCGATCAAATTTAAGATATTATTGATTCCAAGTGTCACTATTGATTCATATATAAAAAGCATTGCTGATAAACCATGACACATCATGGGTTGAAAGTCTCATCCCTACATTTCAAGTTGTTAAAATGTGATAGAAAGCCATCGTAAAATTGATGAAATATAATATATTTATACAATCTCCTAATCTACACGTTGAAATTTGCTTCATTACGATATTTAACTTTTTGACTAAGGCTTAACTTAATAGAAATGAAAGAATAGTGGAACAAGCAATGCATTTAATTTTTTATACCTAAATTTTGATTTGCTTGATGATTTTAAAGTGAGGGAGAGAATAAATGTCTAGATCCCTTAAAGTAAATAATTTGGAAAAACAAAGTGTTAGGTAGATAGTGAGGGATTCCAGGTCTCCTAGGGATGAAAGTGGGTGCTCCTGCCCCATCTCGGTCCCATACCTGGGGTAGGAAGGAACACCCTATGAATCTGCCAATCAGAACTCAGGTTCCCAGCTGCAAAAGAATGCAGAAGACTCTCTTGCCCATGGGCCAAGCAGCATAGGTACCATAGAGTCTGGAAATTGACCTAGAGCAACCCGCATTTGTAGTAATGCAACTCCCAACTGTTCAATCAAAGTGGTTCCACAGTGACATCTGAGCCTCTAGGGAGGTCCCAATCTGGTACTATAAAACAAGACACAAACCATAATCAAACTCTCTTTTCCTGTGGCGGCCAGGGTTCCAATTGTCATCTTTGGTGTATGTATTATGCTCTGTAAACCTGTATCTTGCTCTTGCCCTATAATACTATTTTTCTCTTCTCAATAAACTTCATTTTTGTGCTTGCCTTACTTTGGTGTGTCTAGTCATTCTTTGGCCATGAGTGCACTAAGAACGACATTTTCAGACTAAAACCTGACCAAAGCACACTAAGTTTAGTTATCTAATTTGATGTAATACTATCATGTTAATAATTTATTTATCTTTCTTTTACTGAGAATTAAAGTAGAGGTTTCAGTAAGAAAAAGAAATGCTAAGTGAATATGCCCTTGTCAGGGGACTCCACATTTTTTCTTACAGGACTAACAAAACTTGTATATTACAGATATTATATAAGTTGTAGAAAAATAATGGACAACAATAAATGAAATAAAAATTTTAGAAAATATTTCTTTGATTTTCTATAGAGTTTTATTTATTTTTAATTTTTTTTTATTTCAGCATATTATGGGGGTACAAATTTTAAGGTTTCGAATAATGCCCTCATATAAAGTTTTATTAATAGAATTTCTATAATATCTTCACATGAACCATCATGATAAATCCTTGAAAATATGCCTGTGGAGAGATAACTTTGGGTGATTTATTTAGAATCTTCGAACTCAATTTTCTCATCTCCAAAATGGATAAAATATCTACTTCATGAAATTCTTGTGAGCATTAAATTAAATGTTTATATGGTATTTATCAGAGTGTCTAACCCACAGCACACACTAACAACTGATATCTATTGTACATAACTATTAATACTTATTGCAATGTCAGTATTACTTACTCAACCCAGGGGTCCTCAAACTTTTTAAACAGGGGGCCAGTTCACTGTCCCTCAGACCGTTGGAGGGCTGGACTATAGTTTTAAAAAAACTATGAACAAATTCCTATGCACACTGCACATATCTTATTTTGAAGCAAAAAAACAAATGGG
>CAUYPO010045646.1:0-24387 GCA_963574435.1 Cheirogaleus major | reverse complement strand
CTGGGACCTTGGGGTCTCAGGGGCCTACGGACACAGGATTCAAGGGGTGGCAGGTCTCAGATGATACACACAAGGGGCCTGGGGAATCAGGGGTAGAGGCATCCGGGGGACTTCATCAGGCTAGAGAGGTTTGAGTCAAATCTGGGCTCTGGCCGGGCGCCGTGGCTCACGCCTGTAATCTTAGCACTCTGGGAGGCCGAGGCGGGTGGATAGCTCAAGGTCAGGAGTTCGAAACCAGCCTGACCAAGAGCGAGACCCCGTCTCTACTAAAAATAGAAAGCAATTAATTGGCCAACTAAAAATATATAGAAAAAATTAGCTGGGCATGGTGGCGCATGCCTGTAGTCCCAGCTACTTGGGAGGCTGAGGCAGAAGGATTGCTTGAGCCCAGGAGCTTGAGGTTGGTGTGAGCTAGGCTGACGCCACCCGCACTCACCCTAGCCTGGGCAACAAAGTAAGACTCTGTCTCAAAAAAAAAAAAAGAAAAGAAAAGAAAAGAAATCTGGGCTCTGAGAGTGCTAGGGTCCTGGGGCACCTCGAATCTGAATGTCTCTGGTAGGGAGGGATCAAAGTCTTGGATCAGGAACAATCCCAACATTGTAGGGCTTGAATCCTGCATCTGGGGGGGGTGTCAATGGCACCTTGGGGTCTTGGATTCAGTACTCTTAAAAGCACCTTGGGGTCACTCAAGGGCTGAGGGCCAAGGGGTCAGAGGTCTGGGTTGCCATGGCCATCCCATCCTCTGGGAGCTGGACCCCTAGCTTTTAAGGAATTGGGGATCTGTGGATAGAAGGAAGCCAAAGATTCCAGGACATTTTGGGTCTCAAAATCCAGGAACAAAGGGAACTGGAAGAGGGCTGTTTGAGGATGTGAGACCAGTATCTTGGGCCCTGAGGTGTTGGTGGCCTTCAGTTGAACACCTGAGGATACCAGGCACCTCAGAGTCCTATGTATGAAATCCAGGCTCCTGAGAACACTGGGTTGGGAGGGGTGGGTCTACAGAGGTCTTTGGTCCCTGGTTCCCAGAGCATTTTGGAGTCTGATATCTGGATCTGGGAGGCTCTGGGGTGGGTCTCCCAAGTCATTTTGGGCAGAGAACATCTCACATTTGGGCATATACAAGGACTCAGTGCATCTCAAGAGTCTGAGGTCCTAGGACATCTGGGGGTTACCTGGACATTTTAGATCTCAGTGTTTCTGAATCTGAAGCCAGGTTTTGTGGGGGGAGGGGTCTCTGGGCACTCAGTAGTGGGTAGACCTGGGGCCAGTATCTAGTGATTCCAGAACATAATGAAATCTCAAACCCAGGAGGGTTTGGTGTCTTAGGACTCCTGGAGCTACAAAAACATCTCGGATGTGAGTGTACCAGGTCTTAGGGGAACATTCAGGGACCAATTGGGGGTAATTCTGGGTCCTATGGTCTCAAGATCTGGGAGTAATCGGATACAGGCAGGGTTAGGTATCGGCAACTGCTAATTCTGGGGTTGTAATCTGAGGATCGTGGTGGCAGGCGTGACCAGGATCTGAGTTGGTAACTTGAACATGATGTTAGGGTTCAGGGCCCTGTCTCTCAAGGGATCTGTGTGCTCCTGGCTCTTCTGAGGTGCAGTCTGGGGATGCCTGGAGCCTCCTGGGGTGGAGTGGGGGGAGGCGGGAGGGGGGAACACCAGAACTCAGGACTCCCGGGACCTCTTGGACAGACATCCCAATGAAGCTGGGTCTGGGGTCTCTCAGTCCTAGGTTTGGGGTCCAGATTCCAGGTCTGGGATCTCTCAATCCAAACGCAAGCTCCAAGTTCTGGATGTGCCTAGGTTTGGGTTTTAGGTCCGAATGGAGTCCGGGGTCCTGGACCCTCCATTTTGGGTCCTCGGTCCGGCTGCAGGACCCGCCAAGCCGTCCTCACCGTGTAGCCTCCTCGTGGCGACCCCCGCAGCCGGCGCAGCCACATCTCGCCGCGACCCAGTGGCACGCGCGCAGGGGCGCGTAGCAGCAGAGGCAGGGCACGGCCAGGGAGAGCGCGGCCAGCGCGGCCCAGCGCGCGGCGGGGCGCGGGTGGCCAGGCTCGCAGGCGCACGGGTCGGAGAAGTCGCCCTCGGCGTCCGACAGGCAGTGGTAGAGCAAGCTCTCGGCGCACCACAGGCAGCTGAGACGCCGCACCAGTATGCGACCCGGGTCCGGGGCCTCCGCGCAGCGGCCACCGCGCCCGTCTGCGCGGCGGCGGAACAGCGCGCGGCAGTGCACGCAGCGCGCCGCCTCCTCCGCCTCCGGGGAGGCCTTGGCCGGGGGCGCAGGGGCTGGGCCCGGGCCCGGGGGCGGGCGAGTCGGGGGCGCTGGAGGCGCAGCATCGGCCAGAGGCGCAGGTAGTGCCGCTGGGGGCCCCAGGGCTGCGCCCCTCAACGCGCCGGTCTTGGCGAAGCGCACGACGCAGGTGGACAGGGCGAGGGGCGCCGGCGGCCCAGAGCGCCGGTAATCCTCGTAGCCGCGGCCGCCCCAGCCCGGGCCCCCTGCCGCGGCCAGGGGCTCTGAGGGCTCCGGAATCCCCGTGAACGGTAGAAGCGGAGGGTAGCTCTGGGGGACGAAGGGACAAGAAGATCAGGTTAGCGGGGGTCTGTGACTCCCCTCCCCACCTACCAGAATCCACGCCAGTCTCAGAAGACCCAAGGATCTGTCCTCTATAGCTCCCACCTTTAAGGACCCAGTGGCTTAAGGCTCCCAGTCCTCGCTCGAGAGCCAGGAGTCCTGGACCCCAGTCGCCCTGTCCCTCAGGACGCAGGAGTCCAGTCCCTGGGTTCCTTTTATCCCCTTAGGCACTCGGCCTTCCCACCCTAAACCTCCACCCTCGCGAATTAAGCAGTCTGAAGGACAACTTCCTTGTCCTTAGAGGACCAGCATCCTCTAATATTCTCGGAGAATTGTCCCATCCATCCCCCAAACTCCTCTGAAATTCAGAACACCTCAAAAGCTCCAAGAGCTCAGGAGACACAGGAAGCACCCCCAATCCTCCGAGGACCCCAGGCCTCCAAGACTCTCCCTAGTTCCCCACACCTCCTCATCTGTCCCACGGTCCCCCCTTCCCAGCTCAGTAGACAGCTCAGCCATCCCCTGGGACCTGTATTTCTCGCCCCCTACTGGGCCTCGGCTCCCGCCCCCTTCAGGACCCCAGCGCCCAGCCTCATTCCACCCTGAGCCCAGACTTCCGCTGGAGGGGCAGAGGTCGCACCTGAGCCAAGGAGGAGCGGCGACGTTGGGGGGACATGGCCGGCCCGAAGCCAGAAGCAGACTCCATGGTGAGGATGGGGGCCGCGGTGGTGGGAGGCGTCTCCTGGCGGCTGTGACTGGAGGAGGAGTCGCTGTCCACGTGAGACTGGGGGAGATTGGAGGCCTCAGCGCAGGGACCCCCCCCACACACACACAGCCGATGCCCTCACACAGACCCCCTCCCATTGAGAGCGAGGGCTCTGCGGCTGGGTTTTTTTTTTTTTGAGACAGAATCTCACTCTGTTGCCTGGGCTAGAGTGCCGTGGCATCAGCCTAGCTCACAGCAACCTCAAACTCCTGGGCTCAAGCGATCCTCCCGCCTCAGCCTCCCGAGTAGCTGGGACTACAGGCATGCGCCACCATGCCCGGTTCATTTTTTCTATATATTTTTAGTTGGCCAATTAATTTCTTTCTATTTTTAGTAGAGACGGGGTCTTGTTCTTGCTCAGGCTGGTCTTGAACTCCTGACCTTGACCAATCCACCTGCCTCGGCCTCCCAGAGTGCTAGGATTACAGGCGTGAGCCACAGCGCCCGGCCTCGAGCCCCCTCTTCTTATGTGCTCAGCTCACCACCCTACAGAACATCAAATCATCTCCCTTCCCAGAACCCTCTCCCTTGACCAGCCAGCTGCCTCCTGCCTCATTTCTGCCACCACACCCTCACTGGGGCAGTTCCACCACCCGGAGCGCTGACCGGCCCATCCAAACCAGGCCCTGTCCTGAAATTAGCTGAAACATCACTTCTCAGACCCTCAGTTTCCTTTCTGGAAATAATTGGGCATAATTCCTACCTCATCTGTTCACCATCATCAATATACATTCATTGAGTACCCACGACATGCCAGACTCCCAAAAGCCACTGTGCAGATTCAAGATGGAGCATGCAGAGCATAGCATCTTTCCTGAGTACGGGCTCAACAGACAGGGTCTGCCAGACTGTGTGGCCTGCCTCCATCTCCTATTACCCTGGAATTCCTCCTCTTTCTGCCCAGAGAATCAGTTTTGTTCCTCCAGGTGTTCTCAGCAACTCCCACTGTTACCAGCAAGTGCCAAATTGCACCCAACATTCTGTGCATTCATTCATTCAATTTATTCAACACATGTTTACTGTGTGCCAGGCACTGTTTCAGACACTGGAGTTGCAGCAAGAAACCAACAAAATATCCTTGCCCTTCTGGAGCTGACATTCTAGCATGGGAGATGGACCGAAAACTAATAGATAAGAAAGCTGTCTTTTCAGAAAGGAAACAAGGAAAATATCTTAGAAGCTGGGGAAAAACTAGAACCAGACAAGAACCCCTTGGCAGATTGCAATTTTAAATAGGTTACCCAGAGAGAGCCTCCCTAAGAAGGTGATATTTGTGTAAGGCCCTGAAAGAAATAAGGGAATGAGCTTTGTAGAAATCTGGGGAAGGGTGTTCCAGACAGCAGCCAGTGCAAAGGCCCTGAGGCAGGATGTGCCTGCCCTGTTGGAATAGGAGAGAAGAGGCCAATGTGGCTGGAGCACAGTGAGTGTGCAGGAGAATAACACAGGTCCAGATGGTGGCGTGGGATCTTACGTGCCACCATGAGGACTTTGTCCTTTACCCTGAGTGAGCTGGAGCCCTGAGAGAGTGCTAAGTAGGGGAGGGGCATGATCTGATTCAGCCATCAATAGGGTCCCTCTGGCTTCGTATGGGGAAGACACTAGGGGACAGGAGGGAGGGAGTTGACAATGAGAAGCTGTTGAGACGTTCCAGTGGGACATCAGATTGGATGGGACCAGGTTGGAAGCACATTCTGATCGTTTTGAAAGTAGAACCAATATTGGCTGACAGATTACATGAGAAGCATTAAAAATAAGAGGAATCAAGGATGACCCTGCCAAAGTTTGCAGCCTGAGTAACTGGAAGCATCAAGCTGTCATTAATTTGTTCATGCATTTACTTTTAATATTTATTCATCTTTATCATTTATCTTTTTTTTTTTTTAAATTGTTTCCTTTCCACATTGGAATAGAAGCTCCACAAGGAAAGGGACTTTTTGTTCACTGATGTATCCCGGGTGCCTAAAGCACTGCCTACTACAGAGAAGGTGTTCAATAAGTACCCTGGAATCAATGTGTGAATCATGGCAGGACAGAAAAACTAGAATAACTGGGATTGAATTGACACTAACAGTTTGGGCCCAATTTTGTGTCCCCAGCACATGGCATGGTACCTGCTACATGGTAGGTGCTCAAGAATGTTTGTGGAATAGGAACAAAACCCCTGCCCTCCCAACAGAGAAGCATTCTGGACACTCACCGTCAGAGGGCAGGGGGTCTCTGCAGTGTCCTGGGAAGGGGAGGAGGAGGAGGAGGAAGAGGAGGGAGTGAGTGAGCCTGGGGCAGGGAGAGAGGCAGAGAGTCAGTTCCCTGGGCCTAGCTTCTGCTCCTCCCACCCCAAGGCCCCCAATGCCACCACCTGTGCTACTCACCTCGACCCAGCGCGGCCAGCGCTGCCAGCAGGCTCTTCTGGAACTCATCGGCCTCTGCAGGGCTCTGAAACGTCAGCCCAAACTTGCATTCACCCAGGCTCCAGTGGTGGAAGATGGGGTTCACTTTGTTGTACACCAAGCCTGGCCTCAGGGTACACTCCAAGGTCGTCTAAGGGGTAGGAGGTGGCAGAGTCAGATCCGACTACTCAGCCATGCCTGTGATTTCCCTTCCACTCCCAACCCCTCTTCCTACCGCAGCATCCCACAAACCTCATTTCTCAATCCTAGATGTATCCCTGAACCCTGATTGACACTCCAGTACAACTCCCGATTTTATTAAGCACACCTCCGATACTCCAGTATTTTTCCCAATTGATTCCTTGATCCCTATCTTTTTCTAATACCCTCCTCTGATACCCTAGTAGGAAAGTCAAACCTTATCAAATTCCTCAAAAATCTGTTAACCCTTTTCCAATAACCCAACATCCCCCCTTCTGACTCAATAGGACTCCCCAAACTTTATTAGACATCTCAAAATATTACTGTTAATCCCCTTCTGATGCCTCAATAATCTTTTGAAACCATACCCCAAAGTATTCTTATTAAACTTCCACAGGCTCCCCCTCAGTTGCTAGTCCACACCCTGGATGTTCCCTCATATCCTTGCCTAGCGCTAGATTCCTTCTCACCATTTCAAATCCCCCCACATCGTTCTTCCAACTCCTGTTCTGAAATGCAATCCTTCCCCCAAGCCTTTTCAAACAATGCAAATCTTTCTACTACATCCCTGGTTGAAACTTCAACATTATCCTTCCAAATTGCACCAGACAGTCCCATTATTCCTGAGGAACCCACATACAGGATTGTCAACTGTACTGACATTTCCAAACGGACCCCCACCAAATGCTTCCATATACTTAGGGCAGACAGGGGCCAGCTGGTGGAGGGCCTCGCGGTGAGGATCTCTGAGCAAGATGGAGCCACGGGAGGATTCTGAGCAGAGGAGGGGCACGATCTGAGTCGGGTGTTAGCAGTGCCCCTGTGGAACAGACTGGGGTTGGAGGGGAGCAGCAGGAGCAGGGCAGGGGGCCCAGGAAGGAGGCTGCTGTGACAGTCCAGCAGGAGACGGCAGTGGACAGGCCCTGCTTAACATCCCAAATATTCCTGAAATTCCTGACTCTTATCCATGGGACAGACATTCACTTCCAAACTCCATCCCACACCCCAGTTTGATTCCGAGGCTGGGAGGCCACCTGACCTCTCCTCTGCACGCCCAGCCCCCTTCCCCTGCCACCCCAGGGCCCCGCCCTACCCCCACACCCCAGGGTGGCTCACTTTCTGGTCCCGGAGGCGCTCCCCGTGGATGACGTAGTGCCCCTGGCGGGTCCCCCCCTCGGGCCTGGCCCCTCGGACCCGACATACGCTCACCTGGCTGAGGCCCCCGCCCCCCACAGGCAGCCAGCCCCCACTGGAGTCATCTCGGGCCATCACCACAGCTCGGACCCGCACCATGTACCTGGAGGGGGGGCGACAGGGATGACAGTCAGTGAACTCAAGTCCCGCTCTCCCACTGAATGTTTCCCCAACCCTCATCTCCCCTCCATCTTCATCTCTCACATCTAGATCCACTGCACCCTAAGCTACCAATACACACCTTCTCCCCCACGTCCACCTTCTCCCCCACGGCTACTTTCTTCCTCATGCCATCTCTTTTCTCCCATGTCTACCTTCTTTTCTACGTCTACCTTTTCTCTCCATACCCACCTTTTCCCCATCTTTCCATCCCCACCCCCATAGCCTTGGTTTTCCACTTCCCCTCCCCCTCCTGTGCATCCCCTATCAACCCTGTCTCCTTCTGGCTCAGCACATACCCACGGCCCCACCCAGCGTTCCCCCTCACAGCTGGGTGCCTGCGCATATGTATTTTCTCTGGGCCCGTCAACTGAGCTCCAGTCCCCCCAGCACTGCCTCCGCACCCTGTCGTCCAGGCCACAGGCTGGGTGAGAAACCCAGGCTCTTTTCCCCCCCACCCCTTCCCGGATTTATGAATGAGACCGGATGCAAAGCTCACTGAGTCACCCAGCAACGGGAGATAGGCAGGGAACGGGGAGAGAACCAGAAATGGCCAGAAAGAGAGGCCGAGAGGGAGATGGAGGCAGAGGAAGTCAGAAACCGGCGACCGAAGACACATCCAAAGAGCATTTCATTCACAAAAATCAAGGCTGCTCCCTCAGGCCCCAGCCAAAGGAAGCCAAGGGGGAGAGACGGGGGGAAGAGATTGATCCCTCCCCCACCCCCGCCCCAGCATCCTTCAGAACCATTTTACCCCGCCCCCCAGCTCAGGGGATGTAGCCCTCCACCCAGTAACCGGGATCAGCGTCTAGCCCCTCACTGCCACCCAGCGCGGAACCCTGGCGTCCCAACCTTAGGGACCCAGGCGCGCTCTAGCCCCCTCCCCCACCTGCAAGCTGCCGGGTTTCCCCGGCCCTTCGGGAGGGGAAGGGGCGGCTGCAGCGCCCCCAGCCCCCTTTACTCAATGGGATGGGATTTTGTGAATGAGCAGTCACGTGACGCTGCTTCCTTTGTCCGCCCGCCTCCCCCGACAACAGGTGAAGTAGGGAAAGAGGGCAGGGGTCCCCCCAGGGCCTAGCTGGAATGGGGCACCGGGATTTCAGGGTGCCCTACGCTCCCCACACATCTATGTTCCCCGGGGGGAGTGGTCCTCTGAGTTCCTCAATGGTGGGGGTCCAGGACGGAATTTTATGAATGGGGAGTCCTCACAGGAATTCCAGGCCCCCCAAATGGAGCCTGGTACCCCAAATGGCTGCCGCGCAGTTTGGGGGTCTCCACTCCCTGTCCTCCCAGCCGGGGTCCGGGGGGGGCGCCCGGGTGGGCAGGAGGCGCAGCGCGGTCCTGACCGCCCCCTCATCGGTGCAGCCGGTCTGTCAGCTCCCGCCCCCTCGCCCCCCTCGGCACCTGCCTGGGAGGCTCCGGCCGGGCTCCGAGCGGCGGCGACGCGGCCTCCTCCTCCTCCTGTTCGCTCCGGCTCCCTCTCTGGCTCCGGCGGCGCTGGAGACGGGCACCGGGAGCCGGGGCGAGGGGGGAGGGAGGGGGAACCTGGAAGACGGGTGGGGGGGGAGGGGGCGGCTTGGGGGAGGGGTAAGAGCGCGGCGGGCGTACTTGCCCGCTGGGTCCTAGAGCCCGGCACTCGCTCCAGCGTACAGCCCCCCAACTCCCATTTCCTTAAGATCCAGAGGGGATCCCCCACTTTGTCACCCATCTGCGCCATTGATCCCCGATGATGTGAAGAGGGGACAGGAACAGGGACTGGTCTGAGGATTCTAAAGAGGCGGTGGTCTGCGCTGTGGGTTCTGAATGGGAGGGGCTGGGTGCCTGGCAGGGTTCTGAAAGGGGTGGGGCAAGGAGGGAGCACTCAGAAGGGGGCGGGGTCGGAGGGCCTTGGTGAGGAGCAGGTTTAGACGCTGAGGGCTCGGACTGGCGCGTGCGTCATGGAAGGGGCGGGTCCAGGGCAGATGGGCCTCCTGGGAGGGGGGAAGGAAGGATAGGGTCTTGGGAAGCAGTTGCGGGGTCTTAAAAAGGCGGAGCTTAGAGGTAAATTGCCTGAGGGGCGGGACAGATGAGAGGTCCAAGAGGGAGGGGCTACGTATCAGTGTTCGTAATGGGCGGGGCCTTGGGAGGGAATAACGGAGAGGGGCGGAGCATTCTGAAGGGGAGGAGCTACGGAGAACGCTCTAAAGGGGTGGAGTTTAGGACTAGAAGGCCTCGGGGCGGGGAAGAAGACATCATCAGAGTATTTCAAAGGGAGATCCAGGTTCGTAAGGGACCGGGCTCAAGCTGGCTCTCAGAAGGGCGGGGCCTCGAGCCCGAGGGCGGGGCCTAGATCTCGGGGTCCACCCTCGCTGTCTCGCCCACTTGCCTTCACCCCCGTTCTTTTCGGTTAATTTCTGCTACGGCCGTTCCCCACCCTGCCCTGGGCCCAGGGGGCCGCGGTCTGAACTCTGGTCGGCTGCAGGAGTCGGTGAGTGGGGCCCTGGGGCGGAGGCGGGGCCAGGGCGGAGCTTAGGGAAAGGGGTGGAGCCTGAGTGCTGAAACCTGCTAATACACCGGGAGCGGGAAAATAAATTTAGGAGTGAGGCCTGAGAATCTGATGCTGCCTGGGATAAGGGCGGGACCCAAAGATCGACAGAGTGAGAAGGGAGCATCAGAGGGTTAGAGGCGAAGATTGAGGCACTAGTATGACCAGAATACCTGGTATTTGTTGGGCAGAGGCGGGGCCATATCGGACGTGGGGTGAGGGTGGGAATGAGGTCCGACAATCGGGGGCGGGACCAGAAAGCGGGGCGTGGCCTAGGGCTCTGGAGCCGAGCTAGTGTGCTGGAAGGGAAACTTGAACTCCTTTTAGGACTTGTAGGCTACTGGGCATAACCATCACTAGTGATGTGGCCGGAGAGACTGACAAGAAGGCAGGCAAGACTAGTTTTGGAGCCTGGCAACTTGGGACGTGGCCAAAGTGATCTGAGGAACCAGCCAAGGGTACAGGCATAGAACCCTAGTACATTAAGGGGTTGGGACCTAAGTGTCCGAACAGTGGCTCTGTGGGGCCATGGGAAAGAGAGCGTGAACGTTGAGAGCTAGGGACTAGGGCCTGAGGGGATTTTGGAGAACAGGGGCGGGGCCCGTCCGGACCGGTAAGACCAAGTACAGCCAGCCTCGTGGGGTCCCCACAGCCCTGGCAGACTGACTGGCTGAAAGTTTTCTGACCACAGTCCCCGACCTCTGTCGGAAATGGGGAACGTGCAGTCGGAGCCGTCCGCGGGCGGGGGCTCCCGAAAAGAGCAGGCCTCGGACCGCGCCTCCGACTCCCGCCGGACGTCCCTGGTGGAGCCCGAGGTGACCCTTTCCTCCCCGGCCATGCGCCTGGCTCGAGGGCTCGGTGTCTGGTTCCCTAGCAGCCCCGCGCCACCGGGACTCCTGGTACCTCCGGAGCCCCAGACCTCACCCTCGCCCCTGCCCCTGACCTTAGAACTGCCCTCGCCAGTGACGCCTCCTCCAGAGGAGGCGGCTGCGGCTGCGGTCTCCACACCACCCCCGCCCCCCATGGGGACCCTGTTGCCCGCGCCGTCTAAGTGGCGAAAACCCACCGGCACTCCGGTGCCCCGGATCCGTGGCCTGCTAGAGGCGAGCCATCGCGGCCAGGGTGACCCTCCAAGCCTCCGCCCGCTGCCGCCACCGCCCCGGCAACTAACCGAAAAGGACCCGGTCCCGAGGGTCCCACCCCCACCTCAGCCGCCTTTGGAGCCTCGGAAGCCGCCACCACCGCCACCTACCGACTGGCAGCTCTTGAACCGCAGAATCACTCCTGCTTTGGCCACACCCGCCGCAACCCCCACAGAAAGCCACGTTGGGCACCGCAGCGAGGGTCAGACCGCTGGTGGGGCTCGAGGAGGGGCATCTCCCCAAGCAGGCGAAGGCGAAATGGCCCGGCCTGCGGCTTCCGAGTCCGGCCTGAGCCTGCTATGTAAAGTCACCTTCAAGTCGGGGCCTCCCTTTCCCCCTGCGGCAGCCTCAGGTTCCTTAGCAGCCAAAGCCTCGCTTGGGGGCGGCGGAGGCGGAGGCCTCTTCGCCGCCTCCGGTGCCATCTCTTATGCCGAAGTCCTGAAGCAAGGGCCTCTGGCTCCTGGAGCCGCTCGACCCATGGGAGAGGTCCCTCGGGGGGCACAGGAAACCGAGGGCGGAGATGGAGACGGCGAAGGGTGTTCTAGCGCCCCTTCGGCGTCCGCGTCCCACGCCCGAGTCCTGCCGCCGCCACCCTACACCACCTTCCCAGGTTCGAAGCCTAAATTCGACTGGGTGAGCCCTGCCGATGGCCCTGAACGCCACTTTCGCTTCAACGGTGCTGCTGGAGGCGTTGGGGCGCCCCGACGGCGCGCAGCAGCGCTCTCGGGGCCCTGGGGCTCCCCTCCGTCACCACCAGGGCAGATGCACTCAGCTCCCGGGCCCCGGAGGCCCGCACCTGCCTTGCTGGCGCCGCCTATGTTCATCTTCCCGGCGCCCACCAATGGCGAGCCCGTGCGCCCCGGGCCTCCAGGCCTGCAGGATTTACCCCCGCCGCCGCCGCCCGCGCCACCACCCACACCGCCGCCCGCGCCGCCGCCCACACCGCAGCCGCCCGCGCTCCCGCCAGCGCCGCTGCCGGTGGCGCTCCCGCCCACCCCAGGCCTCAGCCACGTGGAGCCAGCCCTGGCTCCCGCCCCAGCCCCTGCTCTGCCCGCCGCCTTGGCCGCCGACCAGGCTCCAGTCCCGGCTCCAACACCCACCACTGCCGAGCCGTCGCTGCCTGCGCCCCTGCCCGCGCCCACGCCCGCGCCCATCAAGGCCCGTACACGTAGAAACAAGGGTTCTCGCGCGGCCCGGGGCGCGACCCGCGAAGATGGCGTGCCAGGAGATGGTCCCCGAGAACGAACTACAGCTACCATGACTGACAGCGGCGGTAGAGCCAGTGGTGTCAACGCGGCCCCTCTGGCTGGGGCAGCTAACACCGGCGCTGCGCGCCACTGGCCGCCCTTCCAGGTGCTTAAGTCTTGTCCCTGCAAGTGTTACTGCCGCCACCAGCCAGGCCATCGCCGCCTGCCACGCAACGTTTCTGCCTGGTGAGGGAAGGTCGGGGAGTAGGGAAGGGAGGGAATACCTCCCGGAATCCTAAATCCCAGACTTTCATGGATAGAGTCCTATGCAGCCCTTTGGTGTCCTGACCCTTCCCCTTCCTCTTGGCCACATCTCAAACCTAGCTGAGCTCCCATCTTTCAGGACCAAGGAGAGCCGTGATCCCATACTGGCCCCTAACAGGAGAGGGGACACCTTGACCCAGCCCTATGGTATCCACACCCCCAAGTTGACCCTTGGCCCTTCTGTTACTCTCCGGAGCCATCAGGAATGGAAGCTGGTCCCAGCTGGCCTGATTCTATACACTGCCTTGACCCTGTCCCTGAGGACACCAAGAGGGATCATGTCCCAAGCTCTCCAGGGATCAGAGGGAAGGATATAACTATCTTTCTGGAACCAAATGGGGGGGTAAATGTAGGCCCCCAAGTTTCCTAGACACAGATAAAGCCCTCACCTAGTTCCTCAGATTCCTGACCCCTCCCACCTTTGGCAACTTCTGACTCCGGGACCCAAGGCTGTGGCCACCAGAGGGCACTGATGTCCCAGCTCTTGTGCAACATAGTCCCCATATCCACAGGAGACAGTTCTCCAGCTACCCATTAACCCCACACTGACCCACTTGATCTGGTCACCAGCGTCTGATCTTTGCTCCTGAGGACAGAGTCAGTCACTGGGTGACTCTGCTCTGGACCTCTTGGGGCTCAGCTGGGACACTATCACCAACCCTCAGTCCCCGTTTTCCCACTAAGATTAAGAGGATACAGCCCTACCCCAAACTGCCTTTGGGATATTCAGACATGGCCTTCAGAAGCTTCTTTATTCAGATGGGGAAAGTGAAGCCCTAGAACAGGTAAGGGCCTGGCCACGCAGCCGGGCCCTGCTGACTCTACCCTCCCCCTAGGCTGAGAACACCTACCAACCACCTGAGTGAGCCGCCCTGGGTCGCCACCATCAAGCTGGCCGGCTCCCTAGTAGCTGGGCTGGAGCACTACGACTTGCAGGCCACTCACTCCAACTGAGTGGTCTGCACAGCACCCTCCACCCTCCCCTCCGTGCCAATAAAACTACCAATACAGATGCTAGCAGCCTGCCAGTCACCTGCTGAGGGCTGAAGGGGTTGGGTAGGGCACGGCTTCATGAAAGCACCACATCCTGGGGACGGTAAGAGGCTGAACCCAGAGCAGCAACTGAGGTTCTGCTCACCCAGCATCCAGACTGCAGGTGGAGGGCTGGGGTGGGCTCATTCTCCTTAATATCGTAAGTCCCATGTTGAACTGACATGGTGCTAAGCTCAGATTCAGCACAAACCGCTTTGGAAAGATATGATCATTCCCATTTTACAATAGGGAAAACTGACTCTGGAACTTTCTTGAAAATCTCATCCTACAAAGGGCTCAGCCAGATTTGGACTCTGTGCCTTAAACACCTGCCAAAGAACCTCAAGACAGGAAACATGGCCTGGGGGAGATCTTAAGTTACAAAGCTGGCTGAGGAAGGGTGGGGACCAGGGCACGCCCATGCCAGGCCCCACACCTCTCACTCCATGTAGGGCTCAAACAGGTAGCCCACAGATGCTTCCATTCCACGTCATTTTAATAATTATTTAATTCATTGCCAACATTTTTAAAGAACGGGACACTTCACCCTCTTCATTGGAAAAGCCTGGTGTACTGGCCCAGAATTCCCACGTGTCCACAGTGCTGCGGGCCCTACAGTGGCACTTGTGTTTGGGACCCTGAGCGATGGCCATTGGACAGAGGCAGATCCAGGGGGAGGGTGTTATCTCCAACCGCTGAGGGCCCCAAAACTTTTAAGTTCTTCAGAGATAACGAACTTGTCTCCCCGCCACTCCAACTGGGGAGACAGGGCCCAGAACGGAGAATGTCAATCCAGCTTTATTGAAGGAAACCCTGCACTGAAACTGTTTTAAATACGGCGTGCCCTGCCCTGCCCTGCCCTGCCCTGCCCGCCCGGCTCGAGGTGGGCTCAGACGATCATCTCCAGCTGCCGGGCGTACTCGATGACCTGTTTGGCCAGTTCCGTAGAGGGAATGGTGGTGTCTTCTGGCTTCTGCTGCTGGCTGGCAAAACTGTAGTAGTTGTTGGGACCCAGGACCCACCCTCGCTGCAGGAAGGGAGGGATTAGATGGGTGGGTGATCACGAAGGCTCCCCCTACCCCACAGAGCCAGCACTTAGCCACACGTGCCATGCTCTTTCCTCACCGGCCCCACTCTACCCAGACAACTCTAGGCAAGTAGCTTCACCTCTCTGTGCCTCAGGTTTCTGCATGTTTGAGACAGGCAGGGACCCTAATCACACACTTCTTTGAGTCTGCTGTGAGGATTCACTGAATCAACACCTCTAAAGTGCCGAGAATAGTGTTTGGCCTGGAGTAAGTGAGCAATCAGTATCAGCTGTCACCCTCACTCAAACTCAATTTCCCCTTTCCATAGCCTCTTCTTGGTCCTCCTACTGCTTCCTGGGACACCAGAGTCTGCATGCCATGCTTCAGCTTCTATAGGGGGCATCATCACTCCTGCTCAAACGCCCCAGACCAAGTGAAGTGAAGTCTTGCAGAAAAAGCTGCCACCTTTGATAAGGACGACAGCCAGTATGTGCTGAGCACTGAACTCCACCCAGTACCGGGTACTATTCGAAGCTCATCCCATGTGTTAAACTCTAGCCCATTCTATGGGTAGAGAAAAGGAAGCTCAGAGAGGTTTGGCAATTTGCCTGAAGTCACCCAGCTCGATTAAAACCTGGGAAGTCTTGTTCCAGTGCCCCTCTAGGCTGCCCCACACTGCTGTTAGAGTGCCCACATTGCCCCACTGCCCCTTGGCCTGCACCCCAGCCACCTTTTTGGCGTAGTCTGTCATCTTTTTGGGTGTGTTGAAGAAGAGGATCCGGGTGGCCTCAGTGAAAAGGATTTTCTCATAGGCCTTCTCGATGCATCCAGCAATCTCATCCCTGGGGGAAGATGACAAGCCTCTCATTACTGAGCAAAGACAACCTTCCAGGCCCTGTCCTCCTAGGCCTGATATATGACATGTCCTGGATCACGTACTGATCGAGGCTCAAGTTACTCAGGGGGGGAGTAACTTGACAGAGTCGCAAAGCAAGCAAGGGTCACGGGGCGGGGGTGGGACCCAAACCCAGATCTTGCTGACTCCTGGGCTCAAACTCTGAATCCCACTCCCAGCCACGAGGATTTCGTACTGTCTGAAACCCAGCTCGGGATTCACACAAGGGGATCTCTTCACGTAACACCCCCTTCGCCAGGGTGCTACACCCCCACTTCACAGATCCTCAGGGGGTTCCTTGTACCCATTAAGAGGCACCCATCGTGAATGACACTGAAGTAGAACACAGCAACACAGCAAGGTATCGAGTCACTGCAACAGGGGAAGGGCTCAGCTCTGGGGAAAAATCAGTGATGTGGAGGAGCGCATCTGTTTCTGACATGTTCCTCTTAGGCCAAGTAGTGGGTACCTGGGTACTCCCTGCCCCTCCTCATTCCTGCCATGTCTCTAGGCTTGCCTGTGCCACCCAAGAAATGGAAACTCATTTCAATCTGGTGCTGTGCCCGAGTGAACCAGCCCTGCCACCACTTCAACACCCTTTTACTCCTCAAGGGACGTGTATGTCATGTTCACCTGCCCATGTGGTATCACTTGTGCATACAGCAACCCAAGGGGCCAATGGGACTTAGTGGCCCCATTCTAGAGCAGGGAAAACTGAGGGTTCCACAGTTTAGGTGACCTGATGTAGGGTCAGGTGACTCACTGGATGAGTATCTGGGATGGGAGATGGGCTGGAGCACTTTTAAAAGAGGCAGCATAGGCTGGGTGCGGTGGCTCACGCCTATAATCCTAGCACTCTGGGAGGCCGAGACGGGAAGATTGCTCAAGGTCAGGAGTTCAAAACCAGCCTGAGCAAGAGCAAGAGCAAGACCCCATCTCTATTAAAAATAGAAACAAATTAATTGGCCAACTAAAAATATACATAAAAAATCAGTTGGGCATGGTGGCGCATGCCTGTAGTCCCAGCTACTCGGGAGGCTGAGGCAGGAGGATTGCCCGAGCCCAGGAGTGGGAGGTTGCTGTGAGCTAGGCTGATGCCACGGCACTCTAGCCCAGGCAATAGAGTGAAACTCTGTCTCAAGAAGAAGAAAAAAGTAAGCATCATAGTCCCTGTCTGTGGAGAACTATTTGGGTACCAAGCTCAGGTTTGACACTTAAGGCTGACCATGTAAACAGCCCAGAGTGAGATGAGGTTTATCATCCACAATCTCAGGACCAGTCTCAGTTCACAGAAAAGAACCAAGGTGCTAGGAAGAGAAGGAACATGCCCAGGCCGGGTGCAGTGGCTCAAGCCTGTAATCCTAACACTCTGGGAGATCAAGGTAGAGGAATGCTTGGGCTCAGGAGTTTGAGACAAGCCTGAGCAAGAGTGAGACCCTGTCTCTACAAAAAATCGGCCAGGCGTGGTGGCTCACGCCTATAATCCTAGCACTCTGGGAGGCAGAGGTGGGTGGATCACTCAAGGTCAGGAGTTCGAAACCAGCCTGAGCAAGAGCGAGACCCCGTCTCTACTAAAAGTAGAAAGAAATTAATCGACCAACTTAAAACATATATACAAAAAATTAGCCGGGCATGGTGGTACATGCCTGTAGTCCCAGCTACTTGGGAGGCTGAGGCAGGAGGATCGCTTGAGCCCAGGAGATTGAGGTTGCTGTGAGCTAGGCTGATGCCATGGCACTCACTCTAGCCTGGACAACAAAGTGAGACTCTGTCTCAAAAAAAAAAAAAAGAAAGAAATTAATTGGCCAACTAAAAATAGATAGAAAAAATTAGCTGGGCATGATGGCGCATGCCTGTAGTCCCAGCTACTTGGGAGGCTGAGGTAGAAGGATCGCTGAAGCCCAGGAGTTTGAGGTTGCTATGAGCTAGGTTGATGACACGGCACTCTAGCCCGGGCAACAGAGTGAGACTCTGACTCAAAAAAACACAGTAGCATGCACCTGTAGTCCCAGCTACTTAGGAGGCTGAGGCAGGAGGATCCACTTGAGCCCAGGAGTTTGAGGGCCATGACAATGCCACTGCACTCTACCTGGGGTGACAGAGAGAAACAAACAAACCCACCCAACCCATTCCAGGTAACAAGTGGCTAGAGTGGAATTCAAACTTGGGGCTGACTCAAGTCCAAGTTCTTTCCAAAGCACATAGGGCCCTGGTCCCCACGTACCTGATAGTGTCAAGCAGGATGTCAATGAAGAAGGTGTAGCTCTCAGCAGGGATGTTACCCTTGGCCAGGAACACCTTGTTGTAGCTGCCCTCCATCAGGTACTGCAGAGGCCAGAGATGGGGAAGAGAAGGGGATGAAGAGGCAGCACACGGCCTACCTGCTGGGGCCTCACTGCACTCCTAGTGTCCCCATGATCCCTACTCTGCCATACAGCCACCCCTGTCCCCATGCAAACTGGGTACCACCTTCACCTGGAGGCCTGCTTCCGGGAAGCCCTCCTGGGTTTAAACACACACACACACACACACACCCTCTTCCAGGAAGCCCTCCCTGGTTTAAACACACACACACACACACCTACCTACCTCTGTCTCTCTCTCCCCCCAAGCCTGCCCTGGGCAGGTATCTAATTATCTCATTTATTCTCCAATTATAGGGAGACAGAGCTGGATGCACCCCAGGCTCATCTCCCCACCCCTCTGCCCAAACCCTGCTGTCTGCTGTAACGACCCTCTCTCCCATCCTCTCCCCGCCAGCCCAATCCTCCCAGCTCCAGGAACAACTTCCTGATCTCAAGTCCTAAGGCTTTTCCCTGGCCCTGCTCACTCTGTTCCAGATGCACTGTCTTCTCTGCTGTCCCTCACACACAGCAGGCATGTCTCTGCTTGAGCATACTGGGGCTGGCTGGCCCCCTACCTGGATGTCTGCATGGTTCGCTTCCTCACCCTTTTCAAGTGTTTGTCAAATTCCACCTTTTCTGTGAGGCCTTCCCTGATCACCCGAGATAAAATTTCACCCCTGGCCCCAACTCTCCACCCTGCTTTCTGCTCTGTTTTTCTCCACAGCACTGAACATCTGAAAGGCTATTTGGGTTACTTACTCTTGGTTTACTGCCTGCTTCTTCACCTGAATGTCACCACCACAAGATCAGGGATTTTATCTGTCTGATTCCCTGCACAATCTGAAAACCTACCAGTGCTTGGCACAGCTGGGATTCGATATTTGCTGGATGAACAAGTGAATGAGTCCATGGGTTGAAACATGGCTGGTCCCTGGCCACTCCTTCAGAAAACCCTCCCTAATGTCTATCCCTGCACCGCCCACTTTAGCCAGGCCCTCCCCTTTCCCATCCTCAGTCTCACTTGCTCGAGGGACACAGGGTGCTTGATGTAGACATTGGTCTGGATGTCCTTGGCAGGCAGCCGCTCCAGCTCTGTGTGGAACTCAGCCACCCGGTTCTGGGACAGCAGGAAGAGGAGGTTGAGGCCCAAGAGTTGGTGCATGTAGGCTGACTCAGGGAGCTGCTCCCTGTGGACCAGGGAGGGGGAACCAAGGTAAGAAGGGCTTAGGGACCTACCAACCCTCCACCCCAGGCTCCAGGGACCCTAACAACTGTCCTATAATGTATCCTTAAATGGGTATTGGATCCTGGGCTTTCAGATGAGGAAACTGAGGCCCAAAAACACACAAAGAAGTCACTTACAAGTCATAGTGATCCAAGTAAGTGACTTCACTTCAGTGAAATGGCTCAGTCTCAGTTTCCCAAACTGTAAAATGGGTATCCATCTCATAGAGATGGGTTAAATGAACAAGGGTTAAGTGAATTAAATGATTTAACCCAGATAAAGTGATTACTGTTCTAATCAAATAAATACTATATAAGTCTCAGCTATGATTACATTAAGAATCAATGATCACCCCCCCACACTTTAAGGGGGAAACTGAGACTTAGAGAGGTAAGGTCTTTTGCCCAAGACCACGTAATAAGGAAGCAGCAGAAGTTTCAAATCCAGATTTGTCTGAGGTCAAATTCTTAATCATTAATCCATGCAGGCCATTAATCCATTCAGTTTTATGTTCAAAACATATCTAATGAGTCCTTGCTCTGGGCCTGGGCCTGTGGGGGAAACAGCAGTGACCAAGACAGCTCCGGGCTCTGCCTTTAGGAATCTTGGAATCTAGTGGGAGAGACAGGGCTGGGATAGGGGCATGGGCAGACGGACAGGGTGGGACAGTACTAGAGGCCACAGGAAAGAACTTGGTCAAGAACTTGGTCTTGTGCCTGAGGGCCATGGAGAACATGAAAGATTCTGAGCAAGAGATCAACAGTGTGTGTGTCAAATTTTAATGTCATAAAGATCCTACTGCCTGTCACTAGAGTATGAGTCAGAGGGGCAGGGCTGGGGCCCAGGAAGGTGAAAATTGATGGTGGCCACACTGGGCAGAGAGGATGTAGTGTGGGAATGGGTAAGGAGAGACTGGGGACCTACAGAGACTGGATCATACAACCGCAGTCTCAGGACCTCCAGGCCAACCCCCTGACCCTGCAGCATCTGGGGACAGAATTAAGCAGAACAGGAGTTCCCAGGTGAAGGAAAACAACCCAAGTGGCTGGAGCATCAGAGATAAAAGAATTGCCATGTAACCACCCTCCCCCCAATCAAGAGCAGGGCCCATCCTCACTTGTAATCAAAGTAGTAGCATTTGAGCTGTGCCATGTAGCGCTCGAAGGAGGGGATGTCCTTGCGCAGGATGCTCCACTGGGCCCCGATCTCCAGTATGTCACCTGTGGGTGACAGGGTGAGCTTTCAGGAGGTGACTGGAGTCCCTTCTCCAATCACCACTGCTGGAATTCCTGCCACAACCCCCAGCCCATCACTCCCCACCAAGCCCAGTGACACTCACGGGCCAGAATGAGCTGCTGTTTGGTCAGCTTGGTCCCTGTGGTTGGCAGGAAGTTGAGCTCCAGCAGAACCAGCTGATGGGGAGGGGAGGGGAAGGAAGGAAGGAAGGAAGGAAAGAAGATGGAACTTCAAATACAGATTATTTACCTTCTCTAGGCTTTGGTTTTCCCAACTGGAAAATGGAGCTAATCATCCCTGACTCATAAAATTGTTGTAAGTATTAAAGGATTCAGTCCTCATAAAGCACACAAACAGAGCCTGAGCACCCGAGTGCCCATTTAGAATTACCTCACATTACAATTATTAATAGCCCCACCGGACAAACAAGGAGAGACACTCAGTGTCTGACCCAATGGAATCACAGGGGTGGGGGATACCAGCACCTTCAGTTCTTCCCCACACCCTATTGGGGAAGGGTTAGATGGGCTACCCCTCAAATCTACATCAGGGAGGAGGGGGCGCTAACCTCCCCCCACAGCCCAGCCCGTACACCATTCCTTAGACTCAGCAACCTGGTCGAACGCACTGTGTTTATACTCACCCCCCCCAGATACACTGGTCTGCAGCACTCTGAGCCCCACATTCTTGTTCTCTACTTATAATATTTCTTCTCGGTTCAGTCCCGCCCCACAGGCTGCCTAAGCCCCAGATCTCTCAGCCCCTAACCTGGCCTGGTCTTAACCACGCATCCCCCGCACACCCCGTCCTCTCGGCCTAACTCTTTCGTCACTCGGTGCAGTCCTCATTCCCCACCTGGTCTTGTCTGGAATCTGCCACCGGAAAAACCCCGACGACCTCATCCTGCCACTCTGACCAGGTAGGCAGGCCCCCAAGCACCCAAATGTGAGCGCCTCACTCGGTCCTTGCCAGCACCCCTCGCATTTGGTGCGGCCCGGGCCCCTCTCGCTTCCCTCCCGACCCCCTCCAAGCCCGCACTCTGCCAGTTCCGAATCTTCCGCCCTGTCGGATGCCCCAGCCCGTCTCGATCTCGTGGGCACCGCGGTCTGTCCTGCGGCCCGGAACTTGGTTCGGTCCCGACCCCTCGCGGCGGCCCCCGCCACACTGGTGTCCCAGGCCCGCCGGCCCCTACCTTGAGGCGGCCCAGCTCTTCCCCGCACTTGCTAAGATTGGGGCTTTTACGGTTCCACTCGCCCTTGAGTTGCTCGTACATGCCAGCCGCGGCCTGCAGGACAGCGCTCGAGGTCGCCGCCGAGGGCCCGGAGCTCGAGACGCCGGCAGCCCCGTTCACCGCCGCGGCCGCCATCTTCCGTGACGCGGCAAACCGCCTGCCCGCGGCGCGGCAGCGACGCCGGCCGACGCCCGCCCGGCGGAAGTGCGGCCGGGAGGTGGAGCCCAAGGCCGGGGGCGGGGCTACAGCCGCCTGCCTCCGGCCGCCGCGGGTAGCGGCCCGTCGCTCTCGGGGAGGTGCCCTCGCAGCCCTGCCCTTAATGAACATGTCAATTGGAGCTCCGCCTCCGCTGTCACTCAAGATGGTGACCCAAAGTCGGCTCTCTGCCTAACTGAAAATGACAGCCGTCTCAACGCCCCACCCCTTCCCGTAACCAATATGGCTGCTCTGGCTTCAGCCGGAGCGTTCGGGACCTCACGTTACTGTCAGAGGTGGCGATGAAGAGTCATTTAGAAAGCTATGTTATTCTTCCCATTTTACAGACAGGCCAAAGCCTGGACTGGGCAACCTAGTCGTTAGAACGACTAACATCTGGGTTTTGAAACTAGGTCTTTCTCTCTATTCTCTTTCCCAGTGCATCCCTCCACGTGTTTCTTCAAGTTTAAACCAATAAGCACAAACTATTTACAAATCTCGTCCAGTCCTATGGCTTTAAATGCCACATAAAGCAGAGGATTCCCAATTTTGTATCCCAAATCCTACTTTCTCCATTGGTGCATAGGTATTACACCTGAGTAGCTGGAACTACAAGCACGCGCCACCGTGTCCAACTGAGTAATATTTTATTGTATGTATTCATGCAATTTGTTTACTCATGCTTCCGTTGGTGAACATTTGAGCTGTTTTCATCTTTTGGGTATTGTGAATGGTGCTGCTAGGAACATATATGTACGTGTACTTGTGTGAGTATATGTTTTCAATTATTTTTGGATCTAAATCTAGGAGTGGAATTCTTGGATGACATGGTAATTCTTTCCACAATATTCAACCTACAGTAAACAAACAAACAAAAAGATATGGTAATTTTATGTTTAACTTTTTAATTATTTTCAAAAAAATTTTTTTTAATTTCAATACATTTAGGGAGTGCAAATGTTTTTTCTCGTCTATGGGTGAACTGTATAGTGGTGGTCAGGGCTTTTAGTGTACCGGTCACCCAAATAGTATACATTGTACCCAGAAATAAAACCATACACCTATAACCAACTGATGTTCAATGAAGCAGACAAAAATATACACTGGGGAAAGGATGTCCTATTCAATAAATGGTGCTGGGAAAATTGGAGAGCCATATGCAGAAGAATCAAACTGGATCCCTATTTCTCGCCATATGCAAAAATCAACTCAAGATGGATTAAAGACTTAAATGTAAGACCTGACACCATAAAATTCTAGAATAAAACTTAAGAAAAACTCTTCTGGACATTGCTAGGCAAAGGATTTATGACTAAGACCCCGAAAGCAAATATTAATACGACAAAAACAAAAATAAATAAATGGGATTTAATTAAGCTAAAAAGTTTCTGTGCAGCAAAAGAAATAAGAGTGAACAGACAACCTACAGAATGAGAAAATATATTCTCAAACTATGCATCTGACAAAGGACTAATATCCAAAATCTAGAAGGAACTCAAACAAATCAGCAAGAAAAAAACAATAATATTTAAAAAGTGGGCAATAGACATTTTTCAAAAGAAGATACACAAATGGCCAAGGGACATGAAAAATGCTCAACATCACCAATCACCAGGGAAATGCAAATTAAAACCGCAATGAGATACAATCTTATACCTGTCAGAATGGCCATTATTAAAAAGTCAAAAAGCAACAGATGTTGGCAGAGATGTGGTGATAAGGGAAGGCTTATTCACTGTTAGTGGGAATGTAATTTAATACAACCTCTATGGAAAACAGTATGGAGATTCTGGGTTCTCTATTCTCTCCCATTGATCCATATGTCTACTTTTGTACCAGTCACATGCCGTCTTGGTTACTGTAGCCTTGTAGCATAATTTGAAGTCAGGTAATGTGATGCCTCCAGATTTGTTCTTTTTGCTTAGCATTGCATTGGCTATTTGGGCCCTTTTATTGATGCCATATGAAATTTAGGATTGCTTTTTCTAATTCTGTGAAAAATGATAGTATTTTGATGGGAATTACATTGAATCTGTAAATCACTTTTTAACAATATTGATTCTTCCAATCCATGAACATGGGATGTTTTCCAGTTGTTTGTGTCATCGAGGATTTCTTTTATCAGTATTTTGTAGTTCTCCTTGTGGAGATCTTTCATCTGGTTTTGATTTTACATTTTTCTAATTACTAATAACATTCAATATCTTTTCATGCATTTATTGGCAAGTCATCTGTCTTCTTTGGAGAAATGTCTATTCAAGTCCTTTGCCCATTTTTTACTTGGGTTGTTGTTTTTTTGTTGTGGAGTTGTAGGAGATCTTTATATTCTGGATATTAATCTCTTACCAGATACATGATTTACAAATATTTTCTCTCATACTATGGGCTGTCTTTCACTCTCTTGATTGTGTCCTTTGATTCACAAAACTTTTAAATTCTTTGATGAAATCCAATTTATCTATTTTTTCTTTTGTCACCTGTGCTTTTGGTGTCATACTTAAGAAAACATTGCCAAATGAAAGGTCATGAAGATTTTTCCCTATGTTTTATAGTTTTTGATGTTAAATTTAGGAATTTCACCCATTTTGACTTACATTTTTTTTTTTTTTTTTTTGAGACAGAGTCTCACTCTGTTGCCCAGGCTAGAGTGAGTGCCGTGGCGTCAGCCTAGCTCACAGCAACCTCAAACTCCTGGGCTCAAGCAATCCTTCTGCCTCAGCCTCCCAAGTAGCTGGG
>CAUYPO010045645.1:0-23211 GCA_963574435.1 Cheirogaleus major | reverse complement strand
CTATTCAGCTTTAAGAAACAATGGTGATCTAGCACCTCTTGTATATTCCTGGATACAGCTGGAATCCATGAACTGATTTTTGTGAGTGGTGAGAGGTGCAGATCCTGTTTCAGTTTTCTACATGTGGTTATCCAATTTTCTCAGCACCATTTATTCACTAGTGATTCTTTCCCCCAGTTATGTTTTTGTTTGATTTGTTAAAGATCAGATGGCAATATGAGGATGGTTTCATATCTGGATTCTTTGTTATAATCCATAGGTCTATGTCTCTGTTTTTTTTGCCAGTAACATGCTGTTTTGGTTACTGTAGCCTTGTAGTATAGCTCAAAGTCTGGTAAAGTGATATCTCTGATTTGTTCTTATTACATAAGATTGCATTGGCTATTTGGAGTCTTTTCTGTTTCCATATGAAGCAAAGAACTATTTTTCCTAGATCTGTGAAAAATTACATTGCTATTTTAACGGGGATGGCATTGAATCTGTAAATCACTTTGGGTAGTATAGACATTTCAATAATGTTGATTCTGCCTATTCATGAGCATGATATGTTTTTCCATCTCTTTACATCCTTTATAATTTATTTCCTCAGTGTTTCATAGTTCTCCCTATAGAGATCTTTTACCTCCTTGGTTAAATATATTTCTAGTTATTTAATTTCCTTCATTGCTATTGTGAAAGGTATTACATCTTCGATTTGATTCTCAGCTTGACTCTTGTTGGTGTATAAGAATGCTACTGACTTGTATACATTGATTTGGTAACCTGAGACTTTGCTGAATTTATTTATCAATTCCAAAAGTCTCTTGTTTGACTCTTTGAGTTTTTCTAGGTATAAGATCATATCGTCAGCAAAGAGAAATAGTTTGGCCTCTTCTTTTCCCATTTGGCTAACCTTGATTTCCTTCTCTTGTCTGATTGCTCTAGCAAGGACTTCCAACACTGTGTTGAACAGAAGTTGTGATAGTGAGCAACCTTGTCTGGTTTTAGTTATAAGCAAGAATGCTTTCAATTTTTCCCCATACAGTATGATGTTTGCCGTGGGTTTGTTGTATGTGACTTCTATCATTTTGAGGTAAGTCCCATCTATGCTTATTTTGTTAAGCATTCTTATCATAAAGTGGTGCTGAATTTTCTCAGATGCTTTTTCTAAATCTATTGAGAGGATCATATGGTCTTTGTTTTTACTTCTATTTATGTGGTGAATTACATTTATAGATTTGCATATGTTAAACCATTCCTGCATCTCTGCAATGAAGCCCACTTGGTCATGATGGATTATTTTTTTGATGAGCAGCTGAATTTGGTCTGCTAAGATTTTATTGAGAATTTTTCCATATATATTCATAAGAGATATTGGTCTGTAGTTTTCTTTTTTGTGTGTGTCCTTTTTTGGCTTTGGTATGAAAGCGATATTGACTTTATAGAATGAGTCAGGGATGATACATTTCTTCTCAATGTTATGGAATACTTTCTGCAGTATATGTACCAATTCTTCTCTGTAGGTTTGGTAAAATTTGGATGTGAAATCATCTGGTCCAGGACTTTTTTTTGTTGGAAGATTTTTTTTTTTACTACTGCTTCAATTTCACTGCTTGATATTGGTCTGTTCAGGAGTTCTACTTTTTTCTGATTGAGCCTGGGGAGTTGTGTATATTCAAGAACGTGTCCATTTCCTCCATGTTTCCAAGTTTATGAGCATAGAGATTTTTATAGTATTCAGAGATGAAGCTTTGTATTTCTGTGATATCAGTTGTGATTTCTCCTCTTTCATTTCTGAGTGAGCTTATTAGAGTCCTTTCTTTTCTGTTTCTGGTTAATCTAGAAAGAGGCCTATCAATTTTATTTATCTTTTCAAAGAATCAACTTTTTGTTTCATTAATCTTCTGTATAATTCTCTTGTTCTTGATTTCATTTAGTTCCGCTCTGATCTAGGTTATTTCTTTTCTTCTGCCAGCTTTGGTATTTGTTTGCTCTTTCTTTTCCATTTCCTTGAGGTGATTCATTAGATTGTCGATTTGTGATTTTTCTGTCTTTTGGATGTGAGCATTTAAGGCTATGAGTTTTCCTCTCAGGACTGCTTTTGCTGTATCCCACAGATTTTGATAACTTGTGTCCCCGTTATCATTTAGTTTAAAGAATCTTTTGATTTCCGTCTTTATTTCCTCCTTGACCCAACTATCATTCAGCAGTAAGTCGTTTAGTTTCCATGACTTTGTGTAGAAATGAGTGTCTCTGTTGGAGCTGATTTCTAATGTTATTCCACTGTGGTCTGAGAAGATGAATGATATAATTTCTATTTTTTAAAATTTATTGAGACACATTTTGTGGTCTAGGATGTGACCAATCTTAGAGAATGTTTCATGAGATGATGAGAAGAATGTACATTCAGTGGTTTTTGGGTAGAATGTTTTGTAAATGTCAGTTAGGCCCATTTGTTCTAGAGTTCTGTTTAAGTCCATTGTTTCTTTGTTTGTTTTCTGTTTGGAGGATCTGCCCAATTCTGTCAGCTTGGTGTTGAAGTACCCAGCTATTACAGTGCTGCTGTCTATTATTTTGTTCAGATGAAGTAAGATTTGCTTTATGAATCTGGGTGTACCAATTTTAGTTGCATAAATATTTATAATTGTTATGTCTTGTTGAATTGTTCACTTTACCATTATATAATGACCATCTTTGTCTTTATTTACTTTTGTTGAATTGAAGTCTATGTTATCTGATATGAGAACAGCTATGCCAGTTTTCTTTTGGTTTCCATTTGCATGGAATATTGTATTCCATCACTTCACCTTGAGTCTGAATGAGTACTTGTGGGTTAGATGTGTTTCCTGGAGACAGCAGATACTTGACTTGTATTTTTTTTATCCATTTATCCAGCCTATGTCTTTTGAATGGGGAGTTCAAGCCATTTACATTGATTGAAAGAATTTATAAGTAAGATGGATTTCTTTTCTTCCTGTTGAGTAGAACTTTATCGCTCTGTTTTACCTCTTCAGCTATTGTGGTGACTGGGCTCTAACCTTTACTTTTTTGGGTTTTTACAGTGGTGGGCATGTGTTGTGCTGACCCATGTAAAGTGCCAGTCTGAGTACTTCCTGCAGGGCAGGTCTAGACTTGGTGAATTCCCTCAGTGTTTGCTTGTCTGGAAAAGACTTAATTTCTCCATCACATGTGAAACTTAGTTTTGCAGTATATAAAATTATAGGCTGGTAGTTGTTTTGTTTAAGAAGATTGAAGATGGGAGCTCACTCCTTTCTAGCTTATAAGGTTTCTGCTGAGAAGTCTGCTGCTATCCTGATGAGTTTTCTCTTAGAGGTCAATTGTTACTTACATCTAGCTGCTTGTAGAATTTTCTCTTTCACTTCCACTTTGGCAAGGTTGAATACTATGTGTCTTGGAGATGTTCTATTTGCTATGAATCTTCCCAGAGTTCAATGACCATCTTGTATTTGAATGTCTGAATCACTGGCAATACTAGGGAAGTTTCCTACAATAATTCCCTCAAATAGATTTTCTATGCTGTTAGCACTTTCTTCTTATCCCTCAGGAATACCTATAATTTGTTCACTTCACATAGTCCCAAATCTCTCTAAGTGGTCACTCTGTCCTTGTTCTCTTCTCTGCCTCTTTAAATGACTGGGTTAGCTTGAGAGCCATGTCTTCAAGCTCTGTTTCTTTCTTCTTCTTGGATTAACCTGTTGCTGAAACTTTCTGCTGCATTTTGAAAATTCCTGAAAGGCTATTCCATTTATTTAAGTTGTATTATATCCTTCCTAATTTTGTCAATGTCCTTGGTGACTTTTTTTTATTAAGTCCTTGAAATATTTTTTTGGCTTCTTTCAACTTCCTCTTCAATTCCATTCATCTTATTTACTATCCATATTTGGAATTCCATTTCTGTCATTTCAATAATTTCCTTATAGTTGGAGTTCACAGCTCTAGCTCCATTATGATTCCTTAGGGGTGTTGATCTGTTTTGATTTTTCATGTTTCCAGGGCTCTTTTACTGGTTTATTCTCATCTGAACCCTCTTTTCTGAGTTCAGGGTTAATATATTTGCAGGATTCCTATTCCTTTCCGTGAGCTCTCCAGATAGTTGTAGGATGTTCATGTTGGGAGCTGGATGACAAAACTCTCTTCACTGAGGCTCATGTTGTGGGGATTGCTCTACCCAGGGTCTCCTCACAGAGTTAATTGCAGCAGCTGATAAGTTTGCTGTGGGTGTTTGCTCAAAGCAGGTTGTAATGTGCTGGTGATTTGAAGCTGGCTGGTCCCTGGTAGGGCATTGGACTTTGGAACAGCTCTTCTAGCCCTGGTTTGGTGGTGGAGGCTTTGGGGTGGGGTCTTGGGCTCCAGGTGCAGCACTGGAGAAGTTGGAGCTGGTGTCTCAGGCCTACCGGGATTTCTAGAGGCATGCAGGTGAAGCCTCAGGCTCTGGTATGAGAGCCTCAAAGGTGGGAGTAGGAAGAGGACTGAGCAGAACCTCTGAGCAAGGCCTCTGAGACAAAATCGGGGCTGTGCAGATGGTGGGTGGATTCTGCCCTGGAGGGCGGGTCAGGGCCAAGCAGGCAGGAGGGCTAGAGGGTGGAGTCAGGGCAAGCACACAGCAGGCACTCAGCTCCCACTAATGCCAACTCAGGTGGGCTGTTGCTGGCTCCAGTGGCTCAGGGACCACGGGGCTCTCCATGCTCTCTCAGAGCCTGCCAAAGCAGCCACCCCAAGCCTCTCAGTTTGGAGAGGCTATCCTGCATGAGAGCCCCAAAGCTGGGACTGGGGTGGAGCTGGAAGTAAAACCCCTGGGCAGGGGCTCTGGGCCAAAAGCAGGGGCCATGTAGGTGACGGGGCCACCTGACTGGAGGATAGGGTCAGGGCCAGGCAGGCAGGAGGAGGCTGGGCTGGGAGGGTGGATTCAGGGCTGAGCAGGCTGCAGGCTGCTTCTTAGGCACAAGGGTCCCGCGGAGGCCAGGTCAGACAAGCAGAGGTTGCAGCTCTTCACGCCCCACACAGGATCTGCCAAAGTGGCCACCAAGAGCCTCTCAGATTGGGGCCTGCTGCTCTCTGGTCAATGCCCATGACCAGGTCCCTACACTCTAGAAGTGAAGCACCTGGCTTTAAATTCCAGGGTATGGCTCAGGGAAGCCACAGGACAGTCCACTCCTTCCCCATCCCAGGGTCGACCCGGCATGGCGCACCTGAGAGTTCAGGAGCCTTTGGCGTTAGCCACTGCCTGATCCCCACAGCACTGTTATCTAGAGCAATGGCTCTGCACAGACTCCAGGCGTGTCCCTGTCTGAGCAGCTAGGAGGTGTGTAGGGGTGGTAGGCGCCGCACACTGCACGAGCAGGGCCAGCAGGGCGCTCCTGTGCCAGATTCTCCTGTTGTTCTCCCGCATTCTCTCATCTCTTTGTGTGTATCACCTGTCACCTTGCTTTCCACACTGAGTGTCCTGTGTTGCTTCTCTGTGACTTCACAGTGCTGCTTCTGGGTTGAGCAATCCTTGTGTAGGCAGCTGCCTGCACTTTCCCCTCTTTCCCTGGGAGTGACGCACTGGCAGGCTGCCCTAGTCTGCCACTTCCCCCTCCCTAAGATGAATTTTAAAAGAGCTTTTAAAATTCCCCCTACATAGGGACACAGTTCAGGATGCATTGCCCCGAAATACGGCATTTTGGTATATTGAATATTTTAAGCTGAAGGAATTTTTGAAAATGGCAGAATTAGGAAAGTCTCCTACCTATTCTCATCCTTTCCCCCTGAAGCAGGTCATAACACCTAGAAGGGTCATAAAACTCTCCTGTGAGAGGTGCCTTCCCTACACTCAGAGGAAAGGAGCAACCTGATCTCTGAGGAGACAGGGACACAGGGAAGAATCTGTACAAACAGGCCTTGCCACGTTCCCTCAGTTTATCTCCATTAGATCACACTCAGTTCACTCTATCTTATTTCTCCACCACTTTCCATTCTTCATCAAAACTAGCGTAAAAACACACAGATTTACCTGTTTCTTCAGGTGGTCATTTCCGTATGAAGGCCCTGCGTCGCATAAAACCTAAGCACATTTGTATGCTTTCCTCTTGTTAATCTGCCTTTTGTGATCGGGCCTCCAGCACGATGGGTACAGGCAAGACATCTTTCCTTCCCTACGGTGGTGAGTTTTTGGTTTTTTTCGACTACCCTTTTATTGTGTTATAATTTATTTTCGTGTTAAGCCAGAGAATACAGCCTGAACAATTTCTCCTTCTTAAGATCCATCTACGTTTTCTGTGTGGCCCAGTATATGGCAAAATCCAGGTCAGCGTCTTGGCGTTGCTGACCTCCACTGGCAGCAGTTCACGTGTTCTACAAGCAGATAGTATGGGATGATGACCACCGGCCCAGCTCCTTCCCATCTGTCCAGCCCTGACCCTCACGCCTTCTCTTTGCATGCTCCATGCTTCTTTATCCTGAACTTCTCTTACTTGCTTGTAACTGTCCTTTCCCTCTAATTTTGGGACCACACATCAAGTTGCTGTGGAACACTCTTTCTATCCTACCTATCGTGTTAGGCAGGATTCTTCAGAGCAACAGAACCACTAGGATGCGTGTGTGTGCAAGTGCGCATGCGTGTTTGTGGTACATGTAGAAATAAGTTTATAAGGAATTGGCTCATGCAGTCCTGGGTTGGCAGGCTGGAGACCCTGAAGACCTGATGCTGTAGTTCTAGTCCCAGTTTGAAGGCCTGAGAACCAGGAGGGCCAAAGTTTCAATTCAGGTCCAAAGGCAGGAAGACATGGATGTCCCAGCTCAAGGCAGTCGGGGGAGAGCTCCCGCTTACTCAGTCTCTTTGTTCTATAGGTCTTCAGTGGGTTGGATGAGGCCCACCCACATTGCGGGGGCAGTCTGCTTTACGCAGCTTACAGATTCAAATGTTAGCCTCATCCAGAAGCCCCCTCACAGATGCACCCACAATAATGTCTGGGCACCCCGTGGCCCAGTCAAGTTGACACATGAAATGAACCATCACACTCGTGTAGCTTTCCTTTAAGGTCTCAGATTACATGTTGCTGCCTCCCAGAACTTGCTGACCCCCTCCTGCTGTGTGCTCCTCGAGCATCCTATGCTGACCCTTTTGTACACTACTAGCTGCTTGTTTAGTTTACTAGACTGTGCCCTCACTTCCTTAAAGTCTCTGCTCAAACGTCACCTGATCAGAGAGGCCTTCCTGAACCCCATGTATAAATAGCACCCTGCCCTGTCACTCTCTATCCCTGCCTTATTAGTCTTCACCTGACATACTTAAGCGTCTTTGTAATTATCTGTGTCCTTCTACTAGAATATCACGTCCAGGAGAGCAGGGGCGTTTGTCTGTTTGTGTACTGCTAAGTAATGTAGATCCATTACTTCTGGAAGAGTTCCTTGTACATCATGAGTATCCATTTAATATGTGTTTAATAAAATCCAGGAATAAATAACAAAACGACCAAGTAGAATGTGTTATAGAAATGTAAGAAGGATTCAGTGTAAAGAAATGTAAGAATGGGTAGAGGAAAGATATCTTCCCTCCTCTACAGTGGTTAGATTTTTTGACTACCCTTTTATTATGTTATGGAACATTCTAGAGAAATTTCTAGATCTAGAGAAATTTAGAATTTATTAATGCAATTATTATGGAAAAGATTTTTAAAATGTGCTGCTTTTGATCGATGTCAAATAAGAATTATGAAAAAAAGAAAGAAAAAACCCATTGTAATGTAGAATTGAAGGATTAATTTTTTAAAATACTAAAGAAACCAATAGCCAAAATCATAGTAATGGTGAAACATTGTAATTAAAATAGGACAATGTTCAGTAAATCATGGTCTATGGGTCACATCCAGTTATACTCATTTTTAATTTATTGTTTATGGTTGCTTTTAAGTTACAATGGCAGTGTTGAGTAGCTATGACAGAGATGGCATGGCTCACAAAGATAAAAATATTTATTAGCTAGTATTTTACAGAAAAATCTTGCTGACTTCTGGTAAGGAACGGGGGAAAAGATTAACATTCACAGATATGTTTAATGTTATTCTGAAATGTCCATCCTACACAATAGGATATAAACTACAAATTAGGCATTAATTAGCAGAAAGAAATAGAGAAAGTTGTCATTATTTAGCATCATTCATTTCTGACCTAGGAAACTTAGGCTCGATTCAAAGGTATTAGAACTATTAAGAAAGTTCACCAGCATGACTAGTTGCAAGATAATTAAAAATCCTTATATTATGAGAACAAATATAAATAGGAAATAGCAATACATGCCTGACTCTTAGTTTAAACTTTCTTTATGTAATCTATACAGCTTTACACAGAATTATAAAGATGTAGGGGAGGAGTCATACCACACGGATAGGAATATTCCTTATTCTAATGATGTCCATTCTTCCAAAACGCATCTTCAGATTTAATGCACTTCCAACCAAAATTCTAACGAAAAAGAATATCCAGGCAGTATTTGAAAACATCAATTATTTTGGTGTATATTAGTTAGAATCAACTAGGTTAGGATGCAGTAACAACTCTCCATTCCTCAGCCCATCTTAATGGCTTAAAATAACAAAGCTTTATTTACGGTGTCGTGTCTGTTGCATGTTGACTTCTTTGCTTTCTTACTCTGAGATTCAAGCTGAAATAGCATTCTCCATCTCAGATGTTGGTAGGCAGCGTGGCAGATAAAAGAGAACTTTAGAGGGTCTCCAACTGATGATTAAATATTCTGGCCTGGAAATAACACGTCACTGAGCTCACATGACATAAGCCAGAGCAGGTCATATGGCCGTATCCAGCCAGGGGCGCTGGTTGTGAATCCTATTCCTCCCCCAAAGAGAACCAGGAAACAATGGCAGCAATGACTGTACCAGGAGGGCCCAGGTGGAGCACATGGAAGAAGAAGCATTTGTTTCACCTGATATAAAGATATGCTTTAAGTTGCAAGGATTAAAAGAGTGTGGTGCAGTTTTATGGATGGACAGACCAATTCATAGAACAGAGAAAGAACAACTTAATAAGAATTTAGTCCGTGATAAAAGTGCCATTAGTGAATTTATTACATACATAATGTATTTATTTTTTAACAAATGTCACAGATTATATAAAAGAAAAAAACCCTACTCTGTATGACACTATAATGGTGGATACATGGCATCATTCATTTGTCCAAACCCATAGAATATACAACCCCAATGTGAACTGTGGACTTTGGGTGGTAATGATGTGTCCATGCAAATTCATCAATCATAACAAATGTACTATGCCGGCGGGGGGTGTTGATGGGGGTAGGATATGAGTGTGTGGGGAGGGGGTATATGGGAACTCTCTGTACCTTCCCCGCAATTTTACTGTGAACCTAAAACTGCTCTGAAAAGTTTGTCGTAGCAAAAAAAGAAATATTAATAGCAAAACAAAGATGAAATACATTCACCCGTGTTGCAAATATATATAAAACAAGAAAGGCATACTGAGTATTGCTTAGAAACTTTACTAAGAAATCTATATTATTTATTAGCATTGTTTTAGATAATGACATTTTAGAATCAGCAATTACTTTTATAAAGCGTTATTAGGAAATAACTTTTTCTTAATACAAAAGCTGACATGAATCCAGCTTTTCAGTAGACACATTAAAACTACTATAAATCTGTTTAGCAACTTTATAACTTTGCTTAAATTTTTTAAGGGAAGTAGGATGAGGAGCCCGTCAGTGCTCATCACGGTTTCCATGGTATTCTATGTGTGCGCTGTTGCTAAAGGAAAAGCTGAAAACTGTTGTCTCTTTAAAGTTTATGTCTATAACTTCAAAATAGAAATATATGTATATGGAAGTTGGAATCTCTCTTTCCAGAGGACAGAAGGGGGCATTATTGTGTTTATGTCATGAAATAGAAGTCGTATTTGACTTCAAGTGACTACTGCCTCATCTGCTGCTTCCCACTGAGGTCTACTGAATTGCAGCTACAGCAGGTCCTACAGAATACCTGAGGCTTGTCTGTTCTTACTTCCTGTTGTGTATCTTGTATCTGGGCACAGAAAAAACTACTGTCAGAATAGAATGAAGAAGGCTGCTCAGGTTTCCTTGACGGAAGAGTCGAAATCTTGGGCTTCTTGATAGCACTTCATGGAGCCATCAGGAATGCAGAAAAGCTTAAAATTATAGCGGTTAAAGGGGTGAATAACAATAGCATTTTCTAAAACCTTTTTCTGCTTCTAACCAGGAAGGTAAAAAATATTATTGCAGGTTGTAGAGAAAATAGAAGGTCAGAGGCATTTTCTTTTTCTGAGAATGGCCGCAATGAGACATGTGTCGCAGTGGCTGTGAGACCTCTCTAGCCAGGGCGGGACTGCGGGAGTCAAAGGCACGGGGACAGGGAGGCCATTTGGCGTCCTCAGCCCACCGCGAGGGTATCCATGGATCCAGGACGGCCAAGGGTGACAAAGAATGGGTAGGCGAATCAAGTAACACCGGAAAACTGGTGGCATCAAACAGAAAAGATACCCATCTCTCCCTAGGTGTTTGCAGCAGTCTCTTGCATACCACTTCAGATTTTTCTGAAACTCATTTTCTGTACAGGTGGCAAAACTCCATCTCCACCTTCTTAGGGCCTACGAATTAAATTGACATAGAACAGAGTAACACAAGCACACACCTTTGTTTGCTTGGCATGGGGGCCCTTGCAGGGAAACGCAGACCCCAAGAGTCGGTCAGAGTCAGTCACTCAGACACTGAAAGGGACAAAGGAGCGTGGAGATGCGGCAAGGCCACGGGCTTGAGCTGGGATGGCTACCTGGGTAGAGAAGTCATAGGAAGATAAGGTGTGTCTGTGCAAAATTCCTTTGGTCTCAACTTTCCTGTCCTTGAGGATAAGAATGTTGCTTTTTTTCCTACTGTGGGAGGACCTCTTTCCCATGGGAATTTCATCTTCTATTTTTAAGACACAGCATGAAGGTCAGATCACTCTTCTTGCACCTGCTGTTTTTCAAGTGCCTTTAACTTATATAGTCAATATGCTAGAGTGGTGTATTTTTAACTCCTTCAGTAATTAATGTGGAATCCATATTTTATACTTAATTTTAGAAGTAGCAGTGGTAAATTGAAATCAATTTTAAAAAACATTTTTTATTTAAATATAACATGCATACAAGAAAGCACACAAATTAGAAGTATACAGATTGATGAATTGTCACACAGCACTTGAGTGACCACCACTCAAGCATTATCAACACTACAGAAGACTCTTCATACCAACCTAATGCCTGTCTACTCCCTCCTCTTCCTTCTAGATTAATTTAGTCTGTTTTTGAACTTTTATAAGAAGAATCAGCCAGTACATATTCTTTTCTGACTGGATGTAGTTCAACATTGTTTGCAAGATTCATTCATGTTGTTGCATGTAGAAATCAATCACTTATTTTCAATGTTGCATAGTTTTCCAAGGAATGAACAAACTGCAGTTTATTTATCTAGATTATTGTTGATGGAATTCAATGAATTAGGGTTATTTCTAGTATTTTTTACAAAATAATATTCTATTACAAATTATTCTATTATAAGTAATGCTGTTATTCTTGTGCATACATCTTGTTGCATAAGTCTTTTGTGCATATCTGTTGGTCTATAACAAGGAATAAAATTATTGAGTCAGGAATCATACATATATATTCAACTTTAGCAGTCAGTGCAAAAGGGTCTTCTAAAGTGGTTGCTCTAACTTACATTAGAGCTGTGTATGGGAATGTTTGTTGCTTCACATTATTGCCAGAAATTGATATAATTAGTTTTTATGGTGGGTGTGAGGTAGTCTCTCACTGTAGTTTTAATTTTTAACTCCCTTATGAAAAATGACATTGAGCATCCTTATATATGTTTACCAGCCATTTGCATTTTCTTTGCCAAAATATTTTTCTAGTATATTGTTCAATCTTCCTTTGAGTTTTCTGTCTTTTTAAAAATTGATTTGTGCCAGGTGTGGTGGCTCATGCCTGTAATCCTTTCACTCTGGGAGGTTGAGGTGGGAGGATTGCTTGAGCTCAGGAGTTTGAGACCAGCCTGAGCAAAAGCTCTACCAAAGCTCTACCCAGTCTTTACCGAAAATAGAAAAAATTAGCTGGATGTGGTGGCACATGCCTGTAGTATCAGCTACTTGGGAGGCTGAGGCAGGAGGATCGCTTGAGCCCAGTATTTTGAGTTTGCTGTAAGCTAGGCTTATGTCATGGCCCTCTAGCCCGGGCAACAGAGTGAGACTCTGTCTCAAAAAAAAAAAATTGATTTGTAAGAGTTCTTTGTATATTTTGAATATACTCCCTTTGTTTTATAGGTATGTTTTTCAAATGTCTCCCATTTCATAGCTTGCATTTTCACTTTCTCACAGTGTCTTTACTGTATTTTAAATTTCAGTGCAGTCCAAGTTATTGTTTATTTCTTTTATAATTAGCTTTTTATTCCTATTTAAGAAATTCTTTCCCACCCCATTATCATAAAAATATTCTTAATGTTATTTTCCAGAAAGTCCATTGTTTTAGATTTCACATTTAGAACATCAATCTACCTGAAATTGATTTTTATGTATGGTGTGAGGTAGGGGATTGTGGGTTTTTTCCCATGTGGCTGTCATATTTTTAATAGCAGGATATATAATGTTTATACACGATAAGACTCAATTTGGTAAAGATGTCAGTTATCTCCTAATTTATCTCTCCATTTAGTGAAATCCCAATCGAAAGACCTGGAAGTTTCTTGGTGGAAGTTGACAACCTGATCCCTAAATTCATTAGGGAATGCAGAAGACCAAAAATATTCAAGACATCCTTAAAGAAAATCAATGCAGGAATTATGTTCTACTAGATATTGATTTATTATAAATTACAATGATTAACACTAGGTGGTATATATACAAGGACAAACAGACCAGTTAGATAAAAACAAAGTTCAGAAATAGACACACATATATGATCACTTGATGTATGGTGAAAGTGACATTATAGGGCAAGAGAGAAGGGACAATCTTTAAAAATACTTTAACTTTAATTAATTAAGTGTAATAACTGAAGTATAGAAAGGTAGTAAGTCGTACTTAGATATTTTATATATGTACCATTTTAAAGTATGATATCCTTTGATGTTTTGTGATTTGATAGTGACAGAATTAAGGGAAGAGTCTGTTTAAGGCTCAGATAAATCTATCAGATTAAGGCATGTAAATTAGATTAAAGCACATTGCTCTAAACACCTACCATCTGGCTGCGTTTCTCCCATCACAATAGTAGCGTGTCTTGATTGCTGACAACATGTCTAACTAACCAAACAAGGACTTGAAGACATACTTTGAGATAAACATGGAGAAAATATTGTGGGGGCTACAGAAGATGTAAAATATAGTTTATCTCTCTAAGGACAATGGAATTGACGTGTGATGATCAAATTAGCACACAGCAATGAGAAGGAAAACTAATGGGTGCTACAAAAATGATTGATTAGTCATTTAATGGATTAGTCAAGGGAGTGTAGAACAAAGCAGGCAAAGTACTTCCCAGAGAAGGGGTATTTGTGTTGGGACTGGAAATCCAGGTGGGAGGACGTAGAGTTACCGGAAGCGCAGGTGGACACGAGAAAATGAAGAGATGAGGAACTGAATGTCATGTTTGTGTGTTTGTGTATGCAGGTGACAGTGGGTGTGGGGCAAATGGCAGAGTGGGCGGGAACGCTTACCTTGGGAACAGTGGGAAATTGTTTGGGTTGATAGACTGAGGCCACGTTAGGGGAGAACTTAAAAAACAGGAAAGGAATTCCAATTTACATAGAATGCAGGAGGCAGCTGAGACTTATCTGTCCTATTTATCACCTTCTCTTCAGTGCATACAAGAGTACAGGACACATAATTCGTACCCAACAGATATCTGTAGAATAAATGAAGGGAAAAACAGTAAGATTTAAAAAGAGACAGCCAGTCCATGCCTTGGTTTAGGGCAGATGATAACTCCTAATAGAGCTGTTGTCTCTTACTTGTAGTTACTGACACGATTAAGAATGATGGAAGCCATAATGCTGAAATAATTATGAACCTCACAGGAGAAATGTTTCATTGAGCAAATACTAGTCATTAAATTCCATTTTTAAAAGCCCAAAAGGAAGAGCCCCTCTCTGAATCCCACTCTCTGGCTCTGGTTGTGTATTTTAAGAGACTACAGAGATTTTTCAACCCAGGGAAGCACTATGGGATTTACCACTTTTTTTTTTAAAGAGCATCAATAATAAATGATAATTTTGGTCACAAGTGTTTAGTCTTCTGCCTCTCTGCACATTCAAGGTTAAGTTAGTAAAATGTCTGTGAAGGTCTAAGGCTCCATCTGTTCATTCTCCGGCTATAGAGGAGGACACAGAAACACCTCCCCCCGCAGGCTGCACCTCACTGTGCCTGGCTAATCACCACTCCCTCTAGTTGCCACCTGTCCTGGCTCCAGCTCAAAGGCCCCAGTGGAAACCTTCAGGGAAAGGTGAAATCCTTCATTAAAGCCTCCCTAAGTCCCAGTCGCTGCTCCTTCACTCCTTCTTGCCTGAGATTTCTTTATAAGGGATGAGTGGGATGTCCGGTCCAGTAATTGGGCCAAATGACACTGTTCTCTTGTTCTGTGCCCACGGACATCAGTGGGGCCCCACACTTTCTCATGGAGTCTCCAAGCTGAAAGAGACACGCGAGAGAACGGTCCAACACGAGCATTTTGCAGATGAAGAGACTGAATCCAACAGAAAGAATGGCCCGGGGCTACGTGGCTAGTTAGTGGCCCTGGTGGGAGTGGAGCGAGGACCTCTGCTCCCAGCCTGTGTATTTGCACATCGCCGTCTGGCCTGGCTCCTGGCTTATTGCCTGTCACTTTGCAGCCATGGCTTTTGACTTAGTTTCAAATCAAAGCCACACACTTGTTATAAAGTGAGTTGACAAGGCTAATTACCATTGCGTTACACACAGAACAATCTCTCTGACGCGGGTTCCCTGCTTGTCAGGCAGGCGAGGCAGCCTCATTCCAAGATGAATCAAAGACAGGACAACTTGTGACTCGAGGCGCTTTTGGTTGAAAACGACTCATCTCCACGACATGTGGCCCCCAGACGAAGTTTATGCTGAGGGCTAATTCCAGAAAACACAAAGAATGTTTCTTTTCTCCAAACTGCATTGCCAATTTTGAGGAGTTTACAGAAAGAGCTCTCAAGCTGACAGACTATCACAGCGATGGGCTGCATTGCAGGGAGCAAGGCAGAGCATCTGGGAAGTCAAAGACCCAAAAATGCAAATGCACGAATGTTTATCACCTTGATTAGTGTGAACAAGTTTGTCTCACCCCGGCCAATATTTGATGGACCATTAAATCTGGAAAGGACGTGGAGTTCTACGTGTGTTTTTTCCCAGGTAAACCAACTAACGCCCAAAGAGGACAGATGACATTTAATGGTTGAATTGGGAATATCTTTTTTCTAAGTCTTCTAATCTAAGATTCTTTTCATTATATTTGTATTAAAAATAAAAAGCTTATATGAAAGTGACTTCATTGTCAGCTACTTTTTAAAGGTAAACTCTCACATTTTTCCTAACCGAGTGTGGCTCTGACGTGACTGAGCTCCCTGAGCAGAGGCGTGTACTAGGTTCTCTGTGCAGCTTTTGAGAATTTTTCCGCTTACCTCAAACCACAACAGAAAAAGAAAAGGCAAAGAAAGAAAATGTAGTTAAATGGGATTCCTAGGAAATACAAAAGCACGTTCCCTGACATCATTGTTTACTTCTCCACCTTAAGAAAAAATGAAGAAAAATGATATCATATCATTGATGAGGACTCTACGCTAGAGAAAAGCAGCCCAATTCCCGCAGCCTGAACAGAGTTGCTAGAAGTGAGCTAATTCATTTCCTTTCTCCTAAACAGCTCCATACATCATCACTCTGGATAAATTTGTACTTTATTGTTAAAACTCTTCAGAGAAGGATTATATTTTTGGTCAACACAGAATTCTAGATTCCCAGATCTGCCTCCCACATTGTTATTAAGAAAAAAGAAAGTAAACACCAAAAACTCCAGGATCTCATTCTCTCATTTTTCTTCATCCTGATAAATGGCATCACTATTCCCAGCTGTTCAAGACAAAAACCCTAGGACTCAACCCCAATTTCTTCCCTTTTCCTACCTCCTCCCTTTCCCACGGCTCACCTGCTACTTCTGTATCTAAAACACACCTCCGCTGTGTCCACTCCTCTCTCTGCCCTCGCCGCAGTCGCAGCCACCGTGGCGCCGCCCCTCACCTCCCCTTCTGTGCCAGCCCTAACCGGCCTCCCTGCCTTTGCTCTTGCCCCATTAAAGCCCTCGCACCACACAGCACACAGAGCAGTTTTTAAAAACATAACTCAGATTCTGCCTTGCTCCTGCGTAAAAACTTCTACAGTCTTCTCACTGCACTGGGAATAAGGACATTCCCACCTCAGTGCCTTGCACTTTCTGTTTGCAATGTTTCCTGGGATAGAACATGTTTTTCTCAGCTCTTCACATGGCTGGGTCAGTTTGAATGTCATGTCTTCAGAGAGGATCTCCTAGTTTAACCTACCTAAGGGTAGCAACCCCCAGTCCCATTCAAGGTCCCTGTGATATTTTCTTCATGGCTCTGTGCCATATCTGCAATTCTTCTGTTTCTTGAATTTGTCATTCTTCTCCAATTATAACGTAAGTCTCATGCCAGTACCTAGCTTAGTCCCGTGTGGGCATATGTCAGCACTCAATATGTGCATGTTAAATGTTGAATAATCCTAGGTCATACCATGTATTTCCTATGTGCCATGCACAGGTGCTTTGTAAATCACGCTACATTTCACCTTCACAATAACCCTAAAGGTTGGGCTCAATTTTTCCATTTTATAGTTGAAAAAACTGCATCACAACGAGGTTACAAGCAACTCATAAGTGGCACATGTGGGATTTACACTGACAGCATGATGAGAGTCAGGTAGCTTCTTCCATCTGACCTCTCTAGTCTTCACAGATTCGGGGTTTCACTAGAGACTGTAAGAAAAAGATGGCCCTTGCTCCTTTGCGGCATCCCTCGTGAAGCCAGACCCTGTGGTTTCACATCACGCTGCTACTCTCCTGTGGGTGCCTTGGCTCAGGGCTTTCCCTCCTGGTAGTTTCTGCCCTGCGTTCAATTTGTCAGTCTCTGCTAAGGGCCATCTCCTTGCAGGAGCTGTGGAGCAGGAAAGGATGAGGGGCAGAACACGTGGGGTCTGCCCGTGGTGACAGTGGAATCCTGTGCCTCATTTTCCTCTCCTGAAAAATCCCAGGAATGATCTCCAAGGTCCATTTCTAGGTTTACAATATTACGGCTCAGAAGCTGTTACGCAGAGTCCTTGACTGACGTTTTCTCCAGCTCCTTTTCTGGACTATGTTCTTTCCGTCCATTTGCTCATTTCATAGGTCTTGTATTTCAAGGTTAGAACAACATTTATAAAAGAGACCAGATGAACTCTTCTGATGCCGAGGCATTTGGCAGAGCTGTGTTGAGCTCTGGGATGTCTCTTCCCCCTGGAAATGTGTAAAGTGTCTTCATTCATTCATACATCTGTCTGCCAAATAATTACTGAGTCCCTACCCTATATCAGGCATTGGGAGTATACATGGTCTGGACCGTCATGGAGCTAGTACAGATACAGTTATAAATAAAAGAAAATAAAAGAAAAATCACACTAATAAGTATAAGATTATAACAGGGGTAGGTACTATGAAAGTATATGTTGGTATGAGAACAAATATTAGGGGAGGTTGACCAAATGGGGAACATTAGTGGGGGATTCCTTGAAGAAATGTAAACTAAGATCTACATGATAAATAGGGTTCACTAGAAAAATAAGAGATGCCTAGACTGTTCCAGACAAAGGAAATGACCTGTGGCAGGAGATAGGATGCCATATTCCAGGACTAAATGATCGGTGTCACTGTTGCACAGAGAGCAGAGACCTACTTAAAGAAGGCAGAGAAGGGGGTAGAGCTGGTACCTGGTGGGAAAGGAGGGGTCAGTGGGCCAAGGCACCTTGACCTCCCGCAGAAGACCATTTCTAACTAGCTGGAGCTCCTCACAAACAGTTCTCTCCTACACAAGATGTGAAAGCTTTAGCTGGGAGAAAGGGCAATTAAAATTCATGAGGGTTTTTTATCTCTTCCGTGCAACTGTGCTGGGGAGATCTCTTTAGAATTAAGGAGAAAGCCTCCATCCGTTGTCAGCTGGCACCAAAGCCTAGACATGGGGAATCCAGCAAAGAACTGATTCTTGTCCTGCCCTTGGCTGGCCATGCCACCGAGGACAGCTATGTGTGTCCTGGCAGACTTCCCACTCCCAATCAACCACATGAAGATGTGCAGAGAGAACACAAAGCATTTTCTAGAAAAAGAAAACCAGAGGATCAGAGACATGACCGAAAGCCAGGAGGCATCGCCTTCCAAATGTTCTGAGAGATAAGTCAAAGTCTGTTTTCTCCTGTAGAAATAATACGATCAACAGAGGCTGTAAGTTCCAGAATGAAGTTTAGAGACAATAAAAGGAGGTGATTCAAACTAGTGGTCATTATCCATTCTTTCCTCATTCATATGACTCACACTGGATCAATAATCCAAATGAATTTTTTTCTCATTAGTCCCTAAATGGGAAACTTTGACATGGTTGTAAGGAAGAGAGTTAATGGGTATTAACTGAATTCTGCTTCATAGCTGCTAAGTGGCCCCAGAAGCTTACAACTAACTACCTGCTTTACAGACCTTCTATAATTCTCCATGGCAGAGGAGATAATTGAGAGAATTACTGGTGACTTCTAAGCAAAAAAGTACCTCTATCTCCATCTTTGGGAAATTTAAGATGCAAGGCTGGTCAGCCCTTTCGTGAAGTATAAATGTTAGTGTGTTAAATAAACATTAAAAAAACGAACCTGCTTGACAGTTACTTTTAAGAGTCTGGCATATATATATTTTTCCTTCACTCAAAGAGCTCAAAATTGGCTTAAGTGGAGTTTAATTGAAAAAGTTCACCTCAAGAGTGTGATTAAGCCTGGAAAATTTTAGCCAATAGGGGAATTTTTTTATAAAATTATGACTGAGTGGAAATAGTGTTATAATGGAAGTCTGTATGTAATGGGCACTATTAAAATTATATATGTATATATTTGAGCATCAACAGGTTAGTGAGTTACAAGGTTACAATTCTGTCACGGGTTTCTGGTGATATTATAAGCTACAGGCGCAAAGCTCAAGTCATCCAAATTCCTAAATAGAATTACGGTTAGATTAAAAAATATTCCTGTCACAATTACACACCAGGGATGGTTAGGATCTCTGAGCACAGACTGTGCCTACACAGTAATGGGTAATCTAATTCACACGTAATGGAATCATAGCATATTGAAATAGGAAGAGGCTTCTGATTTTCTGGTTTGTCTTCACTCATAAATTTGTAAGGATAACAAACCTAAAACCCAGCAATCCTGACAACACTGCCGGAGAGGTTAGTTGCAGATATTAAAAAGACTCAGGTTTAAAACTCAGACCTCAGTCCAGTACGTTTTTTTTTATTTCAGGAAATTATGGCGGTACAAACATTTTGGTTACACGTTATGACTTTGCCACATCCCAACCATGATTTGAGGCGTGCCCGTACCCACCTACAACGCTCACTGCGTCCATTAGTTGTGAGTTTACCCATCCCCAACCCCCCACCCCCAGAGAATATTACTACCGTGTGAGCACCTTAGTGTTGATCAGTCAGTGCCAGTTTGGTGGCGAGTACATGTGGTGCCTATTCTTCCATTCTTGTGATGCCTCACTTCGGAGGATGGGCTCAAGCTCTATCCAGGAAAATATAATAGGTGCTAGATCATCATCGTTTTTTATCATTGAGCAGTATTCCATTGTATACATATACCATATTTTATTAATCCACTCATGGATTGATGGGCACTTGTGTTGTTCCCACATCGTTGCTATAGTGAATTGTGCTGCCATAAACATTCTGGTACAGATGTCTTCATTATAGAATGACTTTTGTTCCTTTGGGTAGATGCCTAAGTTTCTAGTTCATCACTTTGATTCTCCTCTGATCTGTCCCTAGCCTGTAGTGTACAGGGAATTCTAGAATTTGTATGTAAGAGGAGGGTGGGGCTGTTAATTCGGTTAGGGCAAAGGAGAGAACAACTAGAGAAGTGTTTCCCAAACTTCCACGCGAGCCTGGGATCTTGCAGGTGCAGATTCAGGCGTAGGTCTATGACGCTGCTCTAACAAGCTCTCAGGTGACACTGACATGCTGGTCCTTGCGTGTCACCTTGAGGCGTCAGGAGTGAGAGCACTGGTCTTCCAAAGGTTTGCACGCAGATGCTGAGATGACCACAGACTGTGTGTTTACGTGGAACGTCTTCAGGGTGACTGATGTAGCTACCGAGAGATGCAGATGGCTACTCAACTCAACGTTAAGACCCATCAGTATTCTGTAGGCTCTGCCAGTCCGGAAGGGTCACCTGCGCACCTGCACTGAGGGGCTCACTCAGCGTATTGAATTGTATGTTTACGCGTCTGGTCGAGGGTGGGAAGTTTTCAGCCATAATTTTTTCGAGTACTTTTTCTACTCTCCTTCCAAATGCTCTTGACACAAATGTGGGATATTTTGTTATGACCCCACAGACCCCCAAGGGTCTGTTCATTTTTTTTCCCCATTCTGTCCTCCCTCTCATTCAGACTGGATAATTTCTGTTGTTCTGTCTTGCAGCTCACAGGTTCTTTCCTCTCTTCCCCCGTGCGGGTATCGAGCCCACCCATTGAGGTTTTTATTCTTGTATTTTTCTGGTTTGTTCCTTTATTTTTTTTGTATTTATTGTATTTTCCAGTTTTAAAATTTCCATTTGGTTCTAGATCTTTGCTGTGGCTTCCTGTTGCTCACGTGTTTTAACTGTGTTCATAATTGTTCATTGAAGCACTTTTATTGTTGCTGCTTTAAAATACTTAAAATCATTTTAATATATCTCTTATCTTAGTGTTGTCTTTTTTTTCCCCACTCAGTTTGAGATTGTTCTGGTTCTTGGAATGATGAATGTTTTTGGCTGAAACCTGGACATTTCTGTGTTGTGCAATGAGACTCAGGATCTTACTCAAATTCTCTGTTTTAACTGCTAATCTGATGCTGCTCCGGCAGAGGAAGGGGCTGTCAACTGGTTTGTGCCAGAGGGAGAGAAAAGTCCAGGGTCCCAACTTGGGCTCACTGACACCTGTGGGACGGGGACTCCTCCTCACCACAGGGCGAGGTAGGGATCCAGCTCCCCCACCCCAGCGGTCTCCACTGGGGACCTGGGAGGAGCCAGGGAGCTCATCACCGGCCCATGGGGATGAAGCCCTTTGATCCTGACCCGGCTGTCCCTGGCACCACCCTGGGGGGTACAGTGTGGGGTTGGGGTGCTCTGTCACAGCCTCACGGGGTGGGGAAGTCCAGGCTTCCACTCAGCCTCTGCTGATGGGGACGGCGTGGGCAGTGGGCCACAGCTCTTTTCCGTGTTTGGCTGAGTAGAGCAGTTGCTGCCTGAAAGGTTTCTGTCTCGCTGGGCTGCCCCTTCCTTACGCTGTGGTCACACTGAGCAAGCTTTTACTGGGTCTCTTTGTCTGAGCCGCTGTGTTTCCTGGTTGCAGGCTTCTTTTGCTCCAAGTTCGGCATATGTGAAGCTGAAAGAAAACCTAGGGAATCCAGCACCATGTCATTCTCCTATTCTCACCACCTTCTCTTCACCTTTCAAAGTCTCTTTGCATGTTAATTTTTTATATAATATCCAAGAAATTTAGTTATGCTGCGTGAGAAGAATGGAAAAAAATTATTTGCTTCATTTTCCCAGACTCAGAAGTCATTATTATTTTACACTGATGTAAGGGGCAACATGCAGCATATAATATATGTCAGTTTACAACTTCTTTTTTCACTTAACATTGTGATTTTGAGAACTATGCATGTTAATATGTGAAGACCTAGGTTCTAATTTACTTTTGATAGTTGCTGATCCAGGTATAGGACAAACGAGTGGTTCAGTGCAGCACAGGTACAGACATGAGCCGAACAACCTTCAGGATCTGACATTCACATGCCATGCGGGACTATATCTAACTTCCTTAACTGAGGTGCTTTCTTTGTGACTGAATATGCATTTTAATGGCTTACTGGGTAGGGAATTGAACTACATCTAAAATGGAGCGGGAATGGGGGGAGGTTATAGGTCATAATAAATGTAAATAACAGCGCTGGGCTACTAACAAGGACAACACGATGGCAGTCACCATTACTACCACCACTGGATTATTCCCTGCTGTGCGTCAAATGTTATCTTATTTATTTCTCACAGTTATCTATGTGAGGAAGTCTTCCTCTTACTTTACCAATAACGAAATGAACTCATAGAAGTCAACTCATGACTTTTCAGTCATCCAGTTAATATTTGTCAATTAAATCTATTCTACAAAATCTTTAAGTTAAAAAAAGCTCCATCTCAAATGGTAAAAACAAATCACAAGACTTATATTTCATATGACAAGAAAACCCCAAAAATCTTTCATTTAGCAGCTTAGTGGCATCATCAAGATCCAAGTTTGTTCCATCTTTCTGTTCTGTCAAGCTTAGCTTGTCAGCTTAGTTTTCCTCAAGACTACAAGATGGCTGCAGTAGTTCCAGGTATTGCATACAGAAGAAGAAGGGTATGTCTTTGTGTGTGTATATTGTGTGTATGTGTTTCCTGTAAACAATAAAAATATTTATTAGAAATCCTCCAACAAGCTTCCCCTATGTCATATCCACCAGAATTGCATCATATGCTTAGGACCAGTTACATAATTAAGTACTAACAGCCTACTGTTGACCAGAAGGTTTGCCAATAACATAAACAATCAATTAATACATATTTTGTATGTTATATGTATCATATACTGTATTCTCACAACTAAGTAAGCTAGAGAAAAGAAAATGTCATTAATAAAATCATAAGGAAGAGAAAATATGTTTACTATCATTAAGTGGACGTTCTTCATCATAGAGGCCTTAATCCTCATCCTCACATTGAGTAGTGTGAGGAGGAGGGGGGGAGGGGGAGGTGGGGGAGGTGTGGGTCGTGCTGTGTCTGGGTTTGGATCGGTGTGAGGACGTGGATTAATAGGTATTTCTGGACA
>CAUYPO010045643.1:0-14759 GCA_963574435.1 Cheirogaleus major | reverse complement strand
GTGACCTGTGCTCTCTAAGGAGGAATTTGGGAGCTCAGTATTTAAGGGGAGAGGGCAAACAGAAAGAAAAAGGAAAAGGGGTGGGCAGGGAGGCAAATGGTTACATTCCTTTGACACTTTAGTGCCAAGGAAATACATGTTTTACATAATAAGGTCATGTTTGAAGAGAAAAGGGGAACAAAGCAGGAATCAGTTATGTAGATGTTTCTGGGTAGAGAAGAATGATTGATCTTGTCTCTGTTTTGCACAGCAGAAGGTGAAGAGTAGCAAGTTTGTCACATGGTGAAAGCAGGAGCAAGAGCTGTATCTACTTTTATTATGCATTTCTAATTGTATTTGATTGTGTTCAGAGAATGAGGCTATGAAACTTCTACTTTAAAATGATAAAAGTCTTCTTTCTCACAATTTTTGTAAATGTTTCTATGAAAATTTAATAAGAAAGATATTTTTAATCAAGAATTAATGTATAACTATTAAACAAAGACTTAATTGAAGAATTCAATTGACTATAGAGATGAAGTATACTCTTACCTTATGACTATATTTTCATCAAATTGTCTTTGTGTTTCTAATCTTTGTTTTATATTATACATAGTGAGTGTGCGTGTGTGTGTGCATGTGTGTGTGTGTGACTACTGTGTTGTTTGGTGTATACGGGTTTTTACAGGTGACAATTTCTTTGTAACTTGTGTCTTTATATAAGAGATCAGAAACTCTTTGCTGCCTACATAATGGCCAACCTATCTTTAATTCTGTCCCCCTTTTTTCCTAAGAGATTCCCAAATTTTTTCAGATATCTGCTAGATATCCTTTGAAATCAAGGAAGTTGGGATTACTCCTGAATCTTGGGTGGGCTCTTGACCCACTTCTGGCAGATAAGTTGAGAGTAAATGTCTGGTAAGAAAGAAAGGCACAAGGTACCACAACCTTTTCATTCTTGCTTTTAGATATAATTGTGTAAGGAAGTGAGATGTAGAGTTGCTGCAATATGAGTAAAATGCCTTAAGAATGACAGAGATGACCACTGGAGTTCTGAGATCACTAAATCACTAAAACAATGCCAGCTCTTTCTCCAGATTTTTTTTTTTGTTGTTGTCAAACCAAATAAATCCATATTTAATCATTAATCCACTTTCAGATGATACTCATTGTAATGTAAACCCCAACAGGACAGAGATTTTGTTTGTCTGTGTGATCTTTTTCATAGATATATCTCTAGTGCCTAGAACATTGCCTAGAACAAAGCAATGCTCAATAAATATTTGTTGAATAGATGACTATTATGTATACTGTTAAAGGAAATATTTATATATTTTTTTTATAACATTTACCCTTCAATTCCATCACGTCTAACACTAAAACTACTGCTGTTACTTTTTTTGGTTTGTTTGCATTTTACAGGTGACTCTTTGTCTACATGTTCATTTTCAACCTTTCTTTTATCACTTTGGTTTAAGTCTGTTACTTAGAGCTGAGTTGTTTTTAAACTCTACCCAACATGTTCCATCTTTTAATTGGAGATTTTAGCCTACTCTCATTTAGTTTAAGAGAATTTCTTTATTCCATCTATTAAGATGTTTATATTTTTAGCTTTTTTCCTTTATTGCCTTTAATTTTTTTATGATTCAATCAAGAAAGCCCTTGTTAATCAAGAGAACTATTATAGTTTGTACTTTCTAATAATAATGGTTATCTTTCTTTAGCTGATGCTCATAATAAAGTGTACATTTCTCCATTGCTATATAAAAAGAAGGTACCAGTTATTTTCTCCACTAAGATGTTCTAATCTGTTTGCTCTTTTTGCCTTTTGCCAAATAAGATAAGCCTTAAGAATATGTTCTCATTCCAACTTTTCTCCCAGCACTTTGTAAATGAGAATTTCAAAGCATGTTACTGCTCCCTAGAATCTCAAGGTGGTTTATATAATTATTTACTGTTATTAGAATTTCTCTTGAAATATGTTTCTTTTTTTAGGAATCTTGATTTAACAATATAGTCTTATAGATTTAGATATAACTACAGTGTTCACCAGTGTTTTCTCTCTTCTTCTTTCATACCTCAAAGTCTCTGGTATAATCCATGAGTAGTTTGGTTAGAATTCTTTATCAATAATTTTCCTAGCCAAAGTAGCTGGGGTACTCTGGACTTTTTTATATCTGTGGATATTATTTGTAAATGATCTCTACTGTATATATTTTTTTCTCTCAGTAGTTTGTAATTGCCCCACTATTTTCCAGCTTCTCAATTTCCAGATAAGAAGTCTGATACTTTCTGATTAGCTTTCCTTTGTAGGAAAAACACTCCAGTAATAAATATAGACATACATATACATGTTATATACACACATACACATATACACACATACATACACTCCACATACATATCAAAATTATACCATAAAATGCTGAGGCATGTATATTTATCAATCAATGTTACTTGGATCTTGCTGAGTCTTTTTGACCTGTAAACTCAGTTTTTAACAGAGAATTTTTCACAGAGAAATTATATTTTATCATGTATGGTTTCATCTTTTATTATTTCTTATTTCTTTTTCAAATAGTAAGTCTCCTGAATCTATACCCAAGCATTATATTAATATTTTCCATCATAATTTAAATCTAATTCAATTTTGGGTTTGTGATGTTAGCTCCTTCTTAAAGATTGCTCAAGAATAAACTTTGGATTCAGCAGTAAACTTCCATTTCTCAAATTTACCTATAATAGGCTTCAGGTTGAAAATCATGTTTTTTAGACCCAGGACATCATTTTTTGTGTGTTAAGTAGAAATCCACTTATGCCTTTTTTAGTAACCAGTAGAGTATATAATGTGATGAATTACAAAGTATTCAATCTATAAATTCTTTTTCTCCCTACTTTAAAGACTTTTTAAACTGACCTAAAATAAAAGTAAATAATGAAATCTATCCCCAAAGCAAAGTGGCAAGAAAGTGGAAATTTAATGGAAATTTAGAAGGGTATATGACTGGTTTTCTCACAACAATGAGTTAAAAGAAGTAGATCAAAATTATTTATGGTAATTAAAACATATTGTTTCTGAGGTGTCAAGGGAATTCTTTAGAAGATATTTTGTATAATTTATTTTGAATAATCTAAAATAAGAATGTTAGCATCATTATTATGTTAGTAATCAGAAATGACAGTAAAATAATATGAAGAAAAATAAATGAAACAAATAGAATAAAATTGAACATATTCTTAATGGTCTATATAAAAATAGGAGAATTTTAAGTGTATACTATTTAGAAATTGAATTTGTTATACTGGAGTAGGGAGATGTGTCATTTTGATATCAGTGAATTTCAGGAATTTATACAAGTCACCAAGGCCTTACATAGAAAGAGGAAAATATAAATGTTTATATTCTTCACGTTAATAGTTCGATAAGACAAAAACACAGTTGGTTCTTGACACAATGAAGCAGAATCAAAGGAAGACTAGACCAAGTAAGGAGAACTTTATTACCTTGTCAGTACCTCTTAAATAATAATAATATAACAATGAGAATAAAACATGAAATAATTCAAATTAGACAACATTTTATCAAGGTTTCCATAGAGAGAACCTAGGGGGGACAATCTGAAGAAGTATGGGTGGGGGGACTGAATTTATGATGCATAGACAAGATGAGACCATGATTTGAATTGAATATAAACATTTTAAATCAAGCCTGCATATGTGTTACCACTCAAGATAACTAGTGTCTATTGTTTTTCCAACTTACTTTAATCTAAATCTTATAGTTTAGTTTCATCAGACTATTTTGTATCCAGCTCTATCCATTAACATCACTGCCTGTACGGATCCTAAAAGATTTGAATGGCTTCCTCCTGGTGAAGTGACTAAAAAAGGACACTCATGAACTAATATTGGTTCAGTCAAGTTTAGAGTCTACTAACCCACTTACATTCTACAGTAGTATAGATATAGTGACTTGTAACAGCCTTAGAATTTACTTTAAATTTCAAGAGAAGATCTACAACACTATCATACTTTCTGGGTTTGGCTCAATATTAAACAGGGTTTTCATCAATTAAGACTGATTTTTTTGCACAAAAGCATTAAGATCATGCCCAAAGAAAATAGATCCAACCTTTACAAATCCAGAAAAAAATCCATATTCCTTATTTAAATATGTGGTTTCTAAAAAATTTATGTTGCTTCTTAAAAGCTCATGCATCTTAAATGCTGAAAAACATTTACACTATTTATAAATGAAAACATTACTAAATATCAGAATTGTAAAAATCATTTCCTATGAACCATTTTCTTCAGAAGATTATATTTTTCAATGTTCTGGCTGCCATGACATAATACACTTGCCAAATAATTTTTTTTCAAGACCAAAGAAAGTTTGATATAATACCACAGCCTCCTTTTTCTTTTTTCACTCAAACGTAGATCACTTGGAAATTTTTTAAGTCTAAACTAGCAAGAATAAAAAATTGTAATACCATTTCTTTGGAAATTGAATAAGGATTATTTTAAATAGAAAAAGTGTTGCATGAATCTGATATTGCCTATTAAAAACTATTTTCCCTTGTCTGCTCAGATGGAGAACCTCATAATTCTGATGAATATGACTCATATTCTTTGTTATATAACAGCTAGATGGCATAACATAATGGTGATGATGATGATGACAGCCAGCATTAAACAAGTATTATGTGTCATTGTGCTCTGCATTTTGGATATAATATCTTATTTAACCTTCAAAACAGATCTTAAAATATACACTATTATTTCTCCATTTACTTGTAAGAAATAGAGTTATAGAGAAGGTAAATAACTTGCCATCGGCCACATCTCTAGTAAATCAGAGTCAAGATTTCAATCCAGTTCTGTCTGACCTCACAGCACAAACTCCATGTTATAACAAATGGAATATTGTGAATGACTAATTCTCAGGGTTCATGAATTTATTTTATCAAAAATTGAAATGGTGTTCTGTAAATGTCTGCTAAGCCCACTTGTTCTAGAGTTCTTTTTAAGTTAATTGTGTCTTTGTTTATTTTCTGCTTGGAAGATCTGTCCTGTTCTGTCAGTTGGGTGTTGATGTCTCTGGCTATTACAGTGCTGTTGTTTAACATTTTGTTGAGATCAAGAAGGATTTGCTTTATGAATCTGGGCTCACCTGTGTTGGGTGCATAAATATTTAGAATTATTATGTCTTCTTGTTGAATTGTGCACTTTACCATTATATAATGACCATCTTTGTCTTTCATTACTTTTGTTGAGTTGAAGAGTAAGTTATCTGATATGAGAACTGCTATAACATCTTTCTTTTGAAGAACTATTTTTTTTTTCCATCCCTTCACCTTGGGTCTGAATGAGTCCTTGTGGGTTAGATGTGTTTCCTGAAGACAGCAGGTACTTGGCTTGTGTATATTTATCCATTCAGGCAGCCTGTGTTTCTTCAGTGGGCAGTTCAAGCCATTCACATTTATTGAAAGAATTGATAGGCCGGGTGAATTTCTGTTCATCCTGTTGGATTGAACACTGTTACTTTGTTTTATGTCTTGAGCCATTGTGGTATATAGCCTTTGACCTTTAGCTTTTGGATGGTTTTACACTGGTGAGTGTCTATAGTGCTGATTCCTCTGTAATGCAATTCTGATTATTTCCTGCAGGGGCAGGCCTTGTTTTGACAAATTCCCTTAGTGTTTGCTTATCTGAGAAAGACTTTCTCTCTCCCTTATATGTGAGATTTAGTTTTGCAGGATACAAAATTCTACGCTGGGCATTATTCTGTTTGAGAAGACTGAGAATGGGGCCACAGTCCCTTCTAGCCTGTAAGGTCTAAGTTGAAAAGTCTGCAGTTAGTCTGCTGGGTTTTCCTTTGTAGGTTATCTGCTGCTTTCACCTTACTGCTTGTAGGAGGACCTCTTTTGTGTTTATTTTGGCCAGTCTGATGACTATGTGTTGTGGTGTCTTCCTGTTTGAAATGAATCTCACAGGAGTACTTTGAGCTTCTTATGCCTGGATATCTAGATTTCAAGCAAGGCAGGGAAATTTTCCTCAATTATTTCCTCAAATAGCTTATCCAACCCTTGTGCATTCTTCACCCTCATGCATATTATGATTCTTATGTTAGGATTCTTCACATAATCCCATATTTCTTGTAAACTTTGCTCTTCTCTGTTATTTCTTTGTTCTACCTCTGCAACTGACTTATTGTATTGAAATGTGTTGTCTTCAAGCTCTGTCATTCTTTCTTTTGTTTGATCTACCCTACTCTTGAGGCTTTCCACAGTGTTTTATAATTTCTTGAATGAATTTCTCATTTCCAGAAGTTCTGTTTGATTTTTATTTAACATTTCAGTTTCTTTAGTAAATTTTTTCATTGACTTCCTGTGTTTCTTTTGTGTTTCTTTGTTTTGGGTTTCCATTTTATCTCGCATTTCACTGAGCTTTCTTACAATCCATGTTCAAAATTCTTCCTCTGTCATTTCAATGTTCTGATTTTGGTTGGATCTATTGCTAGATGCTGGTGCTCCCTTTTGGGGTGTCCTTTCTCTTTGACTCTTCATACATTTGGAGTTCTTTTGTTGATTTCTTCTCATTTTGAGCAGCTGCTCCTTCTTACCTTTGGATTTTCTTTTGTTTAGACAATGACACACAGTTTAATCCCTGAGCCAGTAGTGGCACTTGTAGGTGAGAATCAACGATAACTTGTATGATGAGTCAGTAAATGTGGTAAAGGGCATGCAAATTTACTCCCTGTTAGTAGGTGGCACTTGCCAGGAGGAACAAGCTACAATGTTGTTTTTGGGTCTTGTGACTAGCTCTAGTTTCTCAGGAGATGCACTCTAATGCTCCAGGTCGTGGGTGGGGCCCTGGAACTTCCAGGTGTCCTTATTCTCCACCTCAAGAGGGGAACGTGGGGAAGTGAGTCTGGGCAGGGCTGGGTTGGGTGAGCCTGCACTCAGGCTCCACAGATGCTTTTAGCAGGAGGATCAAAGATCTGTTCCCTGCCTCTGGGCAAAGCTATACAGGGTGTGGAGGCAGGACCGTCTGAGACCTGCAGTCTGGTAGTTTGGAGCAGGCCTTGCCTCACTTCTTTCCAACCTTCTCCTATTCCACAGTTTCTTTTGGGCCTCTGCCAGCAGTCAGGACTTCAAGCCAGCTGAGTTCCCTCATGGCTGTGATACGGGCTGGGAGGTTCCCTGCCTAGGATCCCAGCCTGAGCTGGAAGTGCAGTCCTATTGTGGGAGAAGGGCTACCCTGTGAGCATGCCACAGCTAGGACCCACTCTGCACTCTCCCCTTGATCTGCCCCTGCAGGCACACAGGCACACCTTGCAAGACTAATTCACAAATATCCCCTCTGTGCCCCTGGGCAATGTGATCATGACCTGGATGTTACAGGATCTGGGCTGAGGGTCCGTCCCCTAGGTCTTGGAGATCAAACCTTGACCATGCGAGGGAGAAAGATACTGGTCCCAAGTCTCTCTCTCTCATAGGGTGTCTGGAGTCACCAGGCAAGCAGAACTTTCTACCAAAATCCACTGAATATACATTCTTCTCATCAACTCATGGGACATTCTGTAAGACTGACCACATTCTAGACCACAAAACATATCTCAGCAAATTTTAAAAACATAGAAATTACACCATGCATCTTCTCAGACCACAGTGGAATAAAATTAGAAATCAACTCCAACAGAAACACTCATCTCTACACGAAGTCATGTAAACTAAATAACCTACTACTGAATGATTATTGGGTCAAGGAGGAAATTCAGATGGAAATCAAAAGACTTTTTGAACTAAATGATAAAGGGGACACAAGTTATCAAAATCTGTGGGACACAGCTAATGCAATCATGAGAGAAACATTCACAGCCTTAAATGCCTACATCCAAAAGATAAAAATATCACAAATCAACAGTCTAATGAACTGACTCAAAGAACTGGAAAAAGAATAGCAAATCAATCACAAACCCAGAAGAAGGAAAGGAATAAGCAAGATCAGACCAGAACTAAATGAAATCAATAACCAAAGAACTATATGAAAGATTAATGAAACAAATTCTAGTTCTCTGAAAAGCTAAACAAAATTGACACACCTCTCACTGGAATAACCAGAAGAAGAAAAGAAAGAACTCTAATATACTCAATCAGGAAAGAAAAATGAGAAACTACAACTGATACCACAGAAATATAGAATATCATCTCTGAATACTATAAAAATCTCTATGCATATAAATGGGAAAATGTGGAGGAAATGGACAAATTCTTTAATGCTGTTCTTTCTTTAAACCATTTCCCTATCTTTATTTCTATCATTTCAGCTGGAGTGCAAAAGCAGAAGTAGCGCTTAACACATTTACTGCCATATGAGTTGTATTTAACTCACACTAGTTTTGAGCCCTGGGGCCTTGTGAAGCATATGTAACTGCAGTTGGTTTGTGAAAATCTTGTTGATGTTCTTATTGTTACAATTAATATTGACAATTTAATTGCATATAACTCATGCACAGAAAAAATAAGAAATAACACATTTTTCATTAAATTAGAAAAGATTGTTTTATTTTTGAAGTTTTTGTTCTCTTCTCATAATAAAACACCATGGCCCCAGGAAAAACTTTTTTGTTTCTGGTGTGGCAGTCAATGTATTAAGATTACAATTTAATAGTATATCTAGATCATGGGGACTTTGGAATACAGTGTTCAAAATTTTAGAATTTATTTAATCTGAGTCTAAACAAGGCTTTGAAGTTAAACACTGGCATCAAGAGCTGAACCTTAGTAATCTTGTGCATAGCTTCATTATTACACTCTTTATTCCTTTTATTACAAGCTGTAGTCATTTGCTATATTCAGTTCATTCTCTAAAAGCAGCCTGACCTGAGATAAAGATGTCTAACATGACAAAATACAATCTTAGGTGGTTCTTTCCATTCAGATGTGCCTGACTACTTATATCATTCACGTGTTCTCTTGGCATTAAGAAATGATTTGAAAATGAGTTTATGTAAGGTTATGGTCCCCAACCTCCGTGCAGCCACCAGGAAACAGTAGCACAGGAGGCAAGCAGCAGGTGGGCGAACAAAGCTCAACTTGCACTCATAGCCACTCCTCAAGGCTCACATCACCGCCCGAGCCCTGCCCACCCTCCTGTCAGTATAGAAAAACTATCTTCCACAAAACTGGTCCCTGGTGTCAAAAACCAGGAATTACTGGAAATAATTCCTCACCAAACATTCAGTAACTTACATTTGTTTCTTAAAAAAATTTTTAATGCTAAAATTGATTTAATTAATGGATATTCCTTAGAAACCTACATCATTTCTAAATAAGGGAGAATATCAAAACAATAATTAAGCATAATTTTAGGTTCATTTTCTTATTTGCTTATTTTGTATATATTATTAACAACTCTTTTGTCAGATGAACATGTTGTTGTTACTGGTGTTGTTTTCAAATGAGAATCCTAGCATCTTCATGGTTAACTGTTTTACTAATATAGCCCACCTGAAAATATGCTGACACATATGTTTTTATTATAATAAACTAGATAGAGATGACTTAAAAACCTATAGGCAGTCTATGGAATCTTATTTTCTGCATAGTTACCTTTGAGTAGAAACAGGCTAATGGAATCTGACTTGTTTAAACAAAATAATTTTGGGTGTTGGAAGGGAAAAATACAGTCATTTTTAGAAGAAAGTTCAAATTCTTGTTCAAGCTCTATGATGCTGTGCAAACTTATATATACTGTTACTACTAGTTTAATTAAGGAGAAGTTAATTATTCAGATGATTAAGGTTTTTTGTCAATGAAGGCTAATGGTGCCTATGAATGCACAGAGATTTAGAATGGTTAGAAGTCTAACCATAGCGACGGTCCTACTGTAATGTGCACTAATGAGGCATCGGTTTTGCAACTTCATAAATATGTCATAGAAATTTTTAAAAAATTATAGAAGAAAAATGTAATACTTTATAGGAAAATTGTCCAGCTTCATTAATTAGAACTGTTACTAAAGCCATCATCCAAAAAAGTATGGCAAAAAGAACACTAGATAGAATGAGATTATCTATTGATTCACTCATTCAACAAATATGTGTTTGGTTAATTCTAGCATTAGGAATGAAAAGGGGACCAGGAAAGACACGGTCTTTACTCTCATATATCTTCCAGTCTAATGGGAGAGGCAGAAAATTCCAGTCTAGTGGGAGAGACAGAAAGAAGCAATTACAGTCAATTATAGTCAAGTATTTAGCACCTATTAGAATCCTATGAAATAACTGAGCAAGCATACGTAACTTATTAATAATGAATGAAGAGAAAAGGAAGGTTTCATAGTACAGTAAAAGGTGATATTTGGAGATGCAATAAAAGTTAGAAGATATGATAGGTAAGAGAGAAGGGCTGTATGAAGGAACTGAATACAGAGAACTCAAAATACTCCAGGTGTAAACTTGAAGGAGTTTTAATATGACAGAAGCATAGAGCTTGATGTGTACATGGTTGGGGTGGAGGATCAAATTAGGGTTACATAGAGATCACCATATGTAGAGTCTGTGAAGCCCAAGTTAAGGGCATTGCAGCTTATCCTACAGACAAGGTGAGGTTGTTGGAAAGTGTTAAACAAGATAAGATTAACAAGGTTAGTTTTCATTTTAGATAAATTACTCTGGTTGATTTTATTTTTATGACACATATTGAGAAATAAATCATATACTATAAAATTCACCCTTTAAAATGTAAAATTCAATGGTTTTTAAGAGATTCACAAAGTTGTTTAACCATAACTACTATCTAATTCTAGAATATTTTCATCATCCTAAAAGGAAACTTCATGCTCATTAATGATCACTCTCCATTCCCTCCTCTCTTCAACCCCTAACAACTGCTAATCCACCTCTGCCTTTATGTATTTGCCTTGTCTGGATATAATATACATGGAATCATATAATATATTTTATATATATAATATATTTTATGTATATAATATTCCATTCTATGGATATAACATGTTTATTCATTCATCAGTTGATGGACATTTGGGTTGTTTCCATTTTTGGCTATTATGAATAATGTCATCATGAACATTTATGTATAAGGTGTAGTACAGACACATTTTTATTTTATTTGAGTATATTTACCTCATAGTAGGTTTGCTGGGTTATATGGCACCTGTAGGTTTATCATTTTGAAGAACTTCCAAACTGTTTTCAAAGTAGCTGCACCATTTTACATTACCACTAAAAATGGATGAGGGGTACTATTTTATCCATAGCCATGCCAGTACTTGTTATTATATTTTTAAAAAATTTTAACCATCTTAGTGGATGTGAAGTGGTATCAAATTGTAATTTTAACCTACATTTCCCTTATGACTAATGATGATGAACATCTTTCCTGTGCTTGTTGGACATTTCCATATCTTCTTTGGAAAAATGTCTTTTTGAGTCTTTGTGTTTAAATTGCGATAATTTGTTTTTTATTGTTAAGATGTAAGATTTCTTTAGATATCATGGAGAAAAGTCTCTTCTGTTTTCACATCTTTGATTGTGTACTTTAAAGAACATAATTTTTTAAATTTTATGAAGTCTAATTTATCTATATATTTTTGTTACTCATTCTTTTGTTATCCTATTTAAGGAATCATTGTATAATCCAAGGTTAAAAAGTTTTTCCCTATGTTTTCTTCTAATGGTTTTATAGTTTAATCTTTTAAATATGGGTCATTTATCCATTTTGAATTGGTTTTTCTATACAGAATGAAATAGGAGCATCTAATTTCATTATTTGGCATGTGAACATCCTGTCATTTCAGCACCAATTGTCAAATAGATTATTTTCCACCCATTAAGTGGTCTTAGGACACTTGTTGAAAAATCAATTGTCCATAATATATGGGTTTATTTCTAGAACCCTAATTATATTTTATTGTTCTATGTGTCTGTCCTTATGTTAATACTATAGACTTTGGATTACTATAGCATTGTAGTAAGTTTTCAAATCAAAATGTGAGTCCGCAAACTTTGTTCTTTTTTCAAGATGGTTTTGGGTATTAGGATTAATATGCCAATTTTTGAAAAAGCAGAGAAATGAAGTTTTCATATAGATTGTGGTAAATTTATATGTCAATTTAGGCAGGCGTCCTCAAAGTACGGCCCGCGGGCCACATGCTGCCCGCCGAGGACATTTATCCAGCCTGCCCAGTGTTTTTGCTGCCGCTGCTGGTCCTGCTTAGCAGCCGTCTCCTCCGGGGCCCACAGTGCACACTCTCCAATGGTTTGAGGGACAGTGAACTGGCCCCCTGTTTAAAAAGTTTGAGGACCCCTGATAGAGTATATTGCTATCTGAATGATAATAAGTCTTCCAATCTATGAACATAAGATATATTTTCATTTTAAGAGCTTCTTTATTTTCTTTCATTGATATTTTATAGTTTTGAGTGTACAAATATTAAACTTCTGTTGTTAAATATACTCATACCTTATTATTTTTGGATGTAATTACAAATATAATTGTTTTATTAATATCATTTATAGATTGTTCATTGCTAGTCTATAGAAACATAATGAATTGTTCTATATTAATCTTATATTTTAGAGCCTTGCTGAGCTAATATATTAGTTCTAAAAGTTATTTGTTTGCATGTTTGTTTTTATAAGTTACACCAGGTTTTCTAGGTATCATCAACCCTCTGTACCCATTTCACCTTTGTGGATTCAAATAATCATGCTTGAAAATATTTGGGAAAATAATACCACAACAAAAAAACGGAACAAGAACAGGGACATTGACCAGTGGAACAGAACAGAGAACCCAGATATAAAACCATCTTCATATAGCCAACTAATCTTTAAGAGCTATTTACCTGCAAGATAAAGTACAAACTCTTTGACATGAAACACAGGCTCTTCATGATCTAGCACCTTACCAACCTCATCTCTCATTTGAACTCAAACAAACTACACATAGCTCCAAGAGTTCAATAAGCTTTCTCACACCAAACCTGTTTTATTGGAAATGGCTTCTTTGTCTTACCCAAGTAAGAGCAAACTCTTACTCACCCCTTCAACACCCTGGTCAAATGTCACCTCCTCTAGGAAGACTTCCCTAACATCCCTAGTCAGATGTCTTCCTATTCATTCTTATAGCATCTTCTGCATACCTCTATGGTAACATTATACCATAAATTAGCAGTTAAGAGTTAAGGCTGTGGAGTCTGATTACCTAAGTTCAAATACAGACTCTGGTATTTAACAACTGTATATCTCTAGGTAAAATAATCCTTCTAAAGTTTCAATGTCTTCATCTGCAAAATGGGGGCAAGCAATTAAAAACAGGGTTGAATGAAGTGCAACAAACTGGTATATAATGCTGAATACAGTACTTGCCACATGGTAAAAAGGTACTTATTACTAACCATGTGATTTTAATTATTTGTTTATACAGGAGGTATGTTCCAAGATGACCAGTGAATGTCAGAAACTACAGATAGTATCAAATCTTATATAGGCTGAGTATCCTTAATCTGAAACTTTTTGAACATCAACATGACGCTCAAAAAAGACACTCACTGTAGCACTGATTTCGGATTTGGGATGCTCAAACAGTAAATATATAACACAAATATCCTAGGATCCAAAAAAAATCTCAGACACTTCTTGGTCCCAAGTATTCCAGACAAGGAGTACTTGACCTGTATTTACTATGTTGTTTCCTATACATACACACTTATAATAAACTTTAATTTATAAATTAGGCACAGTAAGAAATTAATAATAAAATAGAACACTTATAATAATATACTATAATAAAAGTCATGTAAAGGTGGTCTCTCAAAATATCTTACTGTACTGTACTCATCCTTCTTCTGGTGATGATGTGAGGATGGTAACATTTAAACCATGGGTAACCAAAACCACAGAAAGTGAAACCTCAGATAAGAGGGGTACAGAAGACACTGTGATTACTGGCCCATCAGGTCAACAAATATTTGAGGACCTACTATGTCCAAGTCACAATGTGGAAAAGACATAGAAAACACAACATTTGCCCAAAAGGGTGCTATAATACAGGCAGTCCTTGCTCTTTTTTTTTTCTATTTCAGCATATTATGGGGGTACAAATATTAAGGTTACGTATATTGCCCAAGTCAGAGCTTCAAGCATGACCATCCCCCAAATGTTGCACATCTCACTCATGTTTGTATACACCCACTCACTCCTCTCCCCTCCCACCTGCCCGACATCCGATAAATGTTATTCCCATATGTCCACTTAGGTGTTGATCCATTAATACCAATTTGCTGGTGAGTACATGTGGTGCTTGTTTTTCCATTCTTGAGATACTTCACTTAGTAGAATGGGTCCCAGCTCTATCCAGGAAAATACAAGAGGTGCTATATCACCATTGTTTCTTAAAGCTGAATAGTACTCCATGATATACATATACCACATTTTATTAATCCACTCATGTATTGATGGCACTTGGGTTGTTTCCACAACTTTGCAATTGTGAATTGTGCTGCTATAAACATTTGAGTGCAGGTGTATTTTTTGTAGAGTGTCATTTGATCTTTTGGGTAGATGCCTAGTAGTGGAATTGCTGGATCAAATGGTAGATCTGTTTGTATCACTTTAAGGTATCTCCATATTGCTTTCCACAGAGGCTGGGAACTTGCCTGCTGCCTCTTGGTCAGCAGAAACTGCTTCTCATGTTACCTTGACATTTTTAAAGCCAAACCTCTTCTAAAATCATCAAACCATCCTTTGC
>CAUYPO010045642.1:0-12356 GCA_963574435.1 Cheirogaleus major | reverse complement strand
TAAATGAGCCGGAGGCATATAGTCTCACTGGATCCAGAAACCATTCTGAACTGCTGCCAGAAAAAGTCCTAAAACAAATGAAAGAAACAACACATCATCTTGCATCAGCTCACTATTTTTTCTTCACTGAACTCTCTTCTCTCTTCTCCCAGGGAATGCTGTGTCAGGCTCCAATGGTTAGCATTAGAAATCATGTTCTTTTTCTCCAATATGGCTCATTATGTCAATGTACATATAGTTACTGAAAGTTCTACACTTGTCCCCAGAGCTGCATCAGAAAAATGGGGACAAGTGGTTGAGGAGAAGGAAAGAGACGTTTATTAATTTGTCAGTAAATAAGGAGATTGGCAGACTCCCATCTCACAGTACCAATGTCTTTCCTCTGAGCAAAAGCACAGAGCTTTTAAAGTTTCTGATTAATCCCATAATTCCATTTTTGGTCAAGACAATCTCAAGACTTCTGCCCAGACTCATTTCATCTTCCACTAAGACAGTCTTGTGACCTTCACACAGGCAATTCCCCGAGCCATCTCCTGTGGCACAAAGAACAAAGGACACTCTCCTGCCCCTCCCAACCACTAGCCTGAGACAGAGATGCAGGTTTTAGTTTTCAAAAAGGGTGAGGAGTTTTGAAGAGACAGAAAATATTTTTACCCTTTTTCAGGCCATTCTCTCTTTCACAGTATCATTTCCACAAGGAAGATAAGGAAGAAAGAAAGGTGATGATGGAGTATAAGAAATAAAGAACTATAAACCAATTATATACCTTGAGTTCCACATCTCTGTGTGAGTCAGGAGAAATGGATGGCAATTTGTCCAACATGATTAGGATGGGTTGAAATTTGGAATAGATGACATTTTTGATTTCTTCAAACTTTGAAAAAACTGTTGGGTTGACAATCTAGTTTATGTTGGTGTTATGCTTTTGGCCAAAGAATGATCAGACACACCAAAAGCAAAGTAAGCAAGAAAACAAAGTTTTTTGAGGAAGAACAAGATGGGTTTACAGAGCAAGAGCAAGATATGTTCACCACAGATGACAAACGGACCCCCTGTTATAACAAGAGGGGCCCTCCCTTTCTTTAAAACAGAGAAAATGGCTATAGCTGGGTTATGGTCAGTTATTAAAATAATGTAAGTTTCTTTACCAGCAACATTTACTGAGCTTTCACTGTGATAGGTAGAGTTGGTAGTGGGAGGAGGACACAACATTAACCGTTAATTGAATACTCCTTTACTTTTAGGCAATGTCATGTATATTTTCTCAGTTAATCCTCACTATCCTGCAAGGTATTATCCCTGCCAAGAAAGATTTTTATCCCCATGTTTACAAAAGAATACACTGAAGGTTAGAAAGATTAGATGATCTGCCAAAGCAATTCAATAACTTCTAAAGTCCAAATCTGTAAATCTTCAAAGACGGTTCCTTCTAATACACTGTGGTGCAGTAGTAGATTAAATAGCCAACATACAGTACAATTAAATAACTGTTACCCCAAATCTGATACCTGAGTGTCTTAAAATGTTTATTTTAAAGCATTTAAAAAACATTATCTAATATATTCATATTTTAATCCAGGTCCTTTTCTGAAGAAAATTAAGTCAGAGCTAGTTTGAGCTGAAGTTCCAGAAGGTCTTTGCTGGTTTTAGTTGTTGCTTGCTACTTGAGGAACAAAGATGTTGTTATTCAAGTAGCAGAACTGAAAATGGTATCAAGGCCTGGGCTTCCTTCCCTACAAACTCACTTTGAATAGGAACAATTGGCCTTTAAAATACACATTCATTCCACTTTTGCTCACTCAGTAACCTTTCAGCACTTGGTATGCGGCACTATACTTGCTCAGCTCTCAGATTCCACTGGCTGAAGAAGTCCCCCCACCCTGCTGTGGGTTGTAAAAACTGAGTAGCTTGGTTCTAAGACTTGCAGAGGGCACCCATAATGGCAAAGGGGGACAGTGCATCAGCAATCCTTTTCCTAGAAGGTTCTTGATAGCATCTTCTTAGACTATTGTCAGGTCCCAAATTAACAGGGTGCTTTTCTTAATTGTTCTTAAGAGTCTTGGAAGACACACCAAAAAAGAGTTGGGTGACCCTTTTACCTTTGTTATATCACTTTTACTTCCTGCTGAAATAATGAAGTTTCCTTCATTAAATACAAAGGATGTCTAAAGGATTGATTGATTTTTTTAAAAAAATTAAACCAACACACACAAAAATATTCTGAATGAAGATATTTAGGAGAGCTTCCCAGAAAGTAGCACTCTTGTGGCTGCCTGAAAAAAAGGTTAAATCTTATCAAATCCATGCCCAGGGCCTTCTATGGAGAAATATCATTGGAAACCCTCATCCAAGGCTGAGTCCACTGGTTGGGCTCCCCAATATTCCTATCAGGACTTGTATTTGTTCATAAATTGCAACCATAGGTTGGATACAGAGACAAGAAGTTTGTAAACAATAGCATTCTCTAAGAATCAATTGGCTATTGGAATTTACAAGAAAGAGTACTGAATATTTTATTATTGTTTATAACAGTTACATTGTTGTCACTTTATATCAGTGAATTTAGGCTGGGTGAGGTGGCTCATGCCTGTTATCCTACCACTCTGGGAGGCTGAGACAGGAGAATCACTTGAGTTCAGGAGTTCAAAACCAGCCTGAGCAAGAGCAAGACTCTGTCTCTACTAAAAATAGAAAAAATTAGCCAAGCATTGTGGTGCACACCTGTAGTCCCAGCTACTTTGGAGGCTGAGGCAGGAGGATCGCTTGAGCCCAGGAGTTTGAGGTTACTGTGAGCTAGGCTGATGCCATGGCACTCTAACTGGGGCAAAAGAGTGATACTCTGTCTCAAAAAAAAAAAAAAAATAAAAAAAAAATAAAATAATTAAAAGACAAAGGAACCCCCCATTGGAGTAGAGGGTTGTAAAAGAGAGGGTGTGGGCACAGTGTGAGGATGAATTGGAAATATTTCTCTGATTAATTCATCCTGTCTCTTCTCCTTACCATCCCTTCCCTTTCTGCCTTCTAACTTCACTTGCCTTCACCATCTTTCCCCTGGTCTTTTGCTATAGACTATTTTTCTCTATCTTTGTTATTTTGAAAAATTTCAAGCATTCAGAAAATAGAAAACTTGTAAAAATAGTATGATAAACACTTATATACCATTCAATTATATTTACCAATTGTTTTATTTTTTTTTTTAGTTGTCTAGCTAATTTTTTTTCTATTTTTAGTAGAGACAGGGTCTCACTCTTGCTCAGGCTGGTCTCGAACTCCTGATCCACCTGACTTGGGCTCCCAGAATGCTAGGATTATAGGCGTGAGCCACCATGCCCGGCCCCCTAGATTTAGCAATTGTTAATCACCATATTTGTGCAGGTACTCTGTCCATGTGTGCATGCACAAATATGTACATTTGTATACATACATAAAATTTTATAGGTTTTGGTTGAGTAGAATTAATTGCAGACATAATGATACTTCACTCTCAGATACTTTAGCTTATGTTTCCTAATGTGGGCATGGAAATTCTTTTACAAAACCACAATCATAGTCAGGAAATTTAACCTTAATATGATCTTATCTAATAAACAGTCCATGTTCAAATTGGTCCAATTGTCTGAATAATATTCTTTATAGCTTTTCTCTCTCCCCTCCACAATGCATTTTGCTTTAGTCTCCTTTGATTCAAAACAATTCCCCAGACTTTTTTACATATGTATTTGCTTCTTCACATTTCTTTTTTTTCTTTTCTTTTCTTTTTTTTTGGGACAGAGTCTCACTCTTTCGCCCTGGGTAGAGTACAGTGGAGTTATCATAGCGCACTGCAACCTCAAACTCCTGGGCTCAAGTGATCCTCTTGCGTCAGTCTCCTGAGTAGCTGGGACTACAGGTGCACACCACCACACCCAGCTAATATTTCTATTTTTAGTAAAGACGGGGTCTCCCTCTTGCTCTGGCTGGTCTCCAATTCCTGAACTCAAGTAATCCTCCCACCTTGGCCTCCTAGAGTGCTAGGATTACAGGCATGAGCCATCACTACTAAAATTAGAAAACATTTTTATATTGTTATAAACATTTTTATATTATTATAAAATTTATTATCATTATTATTTTTTTAGTGATGGAGGAGTCTTGCTATGTTGCCCAGGCTGGTCCTGAACTCCTGGCCTCAAGAGATCCTCCTGCCTCAGCCTCCTGAGTAGCTGGGACTACAGGTGTAAGCCACAGGACTTGGCATAATTTATTACTTTTTATTGTAATTTTGTTTGCATGTTTGTCACCCTGCTGGACTGTGAGCTTTTCGAGGGTATGATAAATTTTATTTATCTTTGTTTCCCCAGCATCTAGAGTACAGCAGGAACTAAATGTTTCATTCCAGAAATGAATGAAAGAAATCATTCCTGCTAAAGGTTAGCTAGCAAGTGTTCTTTTAGTTAAGGAATATGTTTCAACACAATTAAATTCTCTTAGGGAGGTTTTTAGTTCTTCAAATCATACCACATCTTCATATGATTAAAGGATAGGTCCAAAACTATTTTCCAGTAGGAAGATGCAATAAATAATACAGTAAGAATTACAATCTTCGGCAGGAGTCAGCACTGATCCTTCTGTCAAAACTCTACACAATGAAATAAAAAGTTCTTTGGTCAGGGGTACTTCCGCAGCTGTAGCAGCAACGGAAATGACAGTTGTATTTCATAATATCTTCCTAAAACGCATTTTTATGGAGATCTCTTACACTTCTTCACAGATAACCTTCAGTCAATTAATCAATTTCCATTGCCAGTTCAATTGATCCTTCCTGAACACCTATAGCGACATTTCTGGTACTTGCTTATATTTAATTTTACGTTTTACGCTGTGCAGCACTGATTTTTTAGTCACTGTCTTGTTTCTCTAAACAGACTGCAGCTCCCTAAAGTCTCGTCCAGCACAGTGTTAGGCATGCAGTAAACAGGTCACACTTTTTAAATCGACATTCTTACAGAATTCCGACGATATCAAGGAATATAGTAACAGTCAAGAATGTTACTTAAACACAAAAAATGTACCTTCTCAAACTTTAATGTGCACAAGAATCATGAGGTGGAATCTTGCTAAAATGCATATTCTGATTCCGTAAGTCTGGGCGGAGCCCGATAATTTGCTCCCAGATATATTTTGCAGAGTGTTAATTAAATGGAAGTATGGTTAGGATGGAGGCAGGCCGAGCACTTCTTCCCTAGTCCCAAAGCTCCCTTTCCCCGCTCCATCCCCTCTCTGTGTCTAGTCAAAGTCCCCACTTCCTTAAGCCATTAGAGTACAAGCAACGACAGTCCCAGCTACGGAAGACCCGAGCCCAGATAACAAAGAAAGAATAGTCCCTGCACTTACTAGTCTAAAAGCCTGGGGATTAGATGGAGTCCGGGCAGTGGCCTCTCCCACGCCATAAAGAAAAATTCAAAATTAAATCCTTATCACGGAGGGACCAATCGTATATGGTCTCTCCACGATTCGCTCTCCCTTTAGCGTAGGGGAATAGACTGGCTTGTGATTGGCTGAGATAGCACAATGCCCCAGCCAATCAGAGCTGAGGCGCTTCTAGTATGAATAAGGAGCAGGCGGGAGAGAAGGGGAGGGGTCGCAGGAGAGGAAAGAAGGTGTGTCACGTCTCCTATGCTGCCGGTGGAAGCTTTTGTGTAATTGGTTGGCTCTTTTTCCTATTGCACCAATCGTCAGCGCGTTTCTGCGGAGCTCTAACTATAAAATTTAAAGTAGAGAAGAGGAGGCAGCCAATGGAAAAAAAAATGTGTACAGCAGCCAATCCTCCTGCGGCGTTTTGTGTCTTTGCCCAACAGGAAAATGTGTTTCATGCGGAGGGGCGTTACCCAGTCGCCAATGGGCGGGCGCCGGTGGAACCGAGGAGCCAATGAGTGCGAGTCTTTGAGTGACAGCTGTCCAATGGAGACCCTCAGTGCTAGTACAGCTAGCGGCTTAAGCGCCGTCGCGGTCTGAGGTATGTCAACTATTCAACATGGAGGCGGAGGTCGATAAGCTGGAATTGATGGTGAGTGCAAAGTGAAGGAGATCTACTAGGTAGTTTGTTTTTCCCCAGTGGCCCCGAAGTTGGGGCGCAATTTGGAGTGGCCGGAAACTCTAGGCGGCGGAGGCTGGACCAGAGTCTAATTCCCTCCTCCTGCACCAAAGGGAGCCGCCACAGCCTGGTGTCTAAACCGCCGCGGGGGAAGGGGTTACATCCGGGAAACTCGTGAGGGAAATGGCGGGAGATGCTGAGGGTGCGGGGCCTTTGGAATTCCTTGTTCCTCGCCCTCACCTTTCCATTCCTTAAGGAGCTGCTCCTGGTGGAGACAGCGTTCTGTGTTTCCACCAAAAATAGACGTGACTGAAACGCTCTCTAAACGCCCCACGAATAGGAGAGGTCGTTCACACTCCCAGAAAGGGGGATGCTGGGTGGGGTGTAGAATAACCCGAGGGGGGCGGGAAGAAATCCCTTTAGGGCTGAACTGTTCGTTCAAGTTCTCAAAGACGGGCTCAGAAAGTCTGAGGAAGGATGCTAGACTTGCTTGCACAACTTCTTAGCGGCCAGGGAAGCCCTTAGACCCATTTCTGTTTGGCCCAGAGGTGGCAAACCTTGGGTGAGGGAGAGGTGTAAGTAATGGGGATCTGAACCACGAGCTCTTTTCCTGGAGCGCGGGCGGAATTGGGACAGGGTAAGAACCCTGCTCTCTAGTTGCCCAGTTTCATTCATCTGTGAAAGTAGAAGGCGGGGGCGAAGAAGGGACTCCCGTTGTTGCTGGCGTGTTTGGCCTGCACGAGGGCGCCAAGCTGGGAGGTTGTCCTAGTTTTCTTTAAGGATCTTTCCCTCTCGTCCTCTTTATTCCTTCCCTCAGGTCCCTAGACTTCCAGCTTAGCTTGATCGCCCGCGCTTTTTTCTTAGTTGTCTTGTTCTGTGTTAATGAATTGGAGTACCTCTCATATACAAATTTGATTTGAAAACTTTCATTTGCTTTTAACATTTTGTATTTAAATTTTCTTTATGGAGGGGGTGTGAGGATGGAGAGGAGTGGGGAGAATTGGCAGGGAAGGAAAAATTTTCTTCAGATACCCAAACCTGTAATAATGAACTTTCTGTCATAGTTTTATTTTTATCATTAACTGCCTTTTAAAAAACAAACAAAATGCTAAGTATTGTATTAATAATTTGATTCTATCAACAGGCATAAATGTTTAGTTTGTCATGCCCCTTTTCCATTCTGAATTCCTCCCTCTAGATATAGATATTTCTGCTTAATTGTTAGATGTTATTTCTGCTGTTAACAGGTTGTTGTTGTTTTTTTTTTCTCAAGTTGACTGTTTAATGTTTAAGCTTTTTCTGGCCTTTGCAATAGAGTCAGCATTCCCACAGGACTTATTTAGATTGAACACATTCTATTTTAAGGGAACAAGGATTGAGTAAACATCTTGAAAAAGGGAGGTTTTAGTTAATTATAGGCAGCCAGACTTTTAAGCTTTTAGATATTGTTTGAATGGGGTAAATTTTTAAATTCTTTTTGAAGAGAAGAAGAAAAGAAAGGAGCTTTCCCCCCTCCCTTTTTTTACCCAGGTTCACAGAGATAATAAAATATGCTGTTAGTCCTATATATATATAACATATATATGTGTATATATGTATATGTGTATATATAGTTTTAAAAGAAACTGGGGTCTCTGCTTTGTTGCCAGTTGCTGGTCTTGAAATTCTGGCCTCTATCCTCTCACCTCAGCCTCCTCAGTAGCTGTGATTACAGGCGCAAACCACTGTGCCTGGCTTTTCTTTTCTTAAATTCTTTGCAATTAGTAGTAGTTGTTTCTTTCTTTCAAGTTATTAGTTTGTTTCTATAATTATTAATATTAGGGTTTAAAAATGTATTTGGACTTTCATCATGATTTTTAATATTACTGCTCTGTATTGACTAGATAGTAGAAGATAGTGCCTCTCCTTCAGATTTGCCATGTGCTTTTAGAAAAAAATGTTATATCTGTGAACCAGTTTAGTTTCTAACATTTTAAAGGTAAATGATTTCCTTGGCAATCTTCTGATTTTTGGTTTTACATTACTTAAATAAAGAATTTGCCAAGGAACCAGTATTGATTATTAATAGGTGAAAAGAGAATGCATACTATTTAACTTTGAAAAGAAGGTGCAGTGCCCCTCTGTCTTTGGTCTTGAGTTGTTGGGTGGTACAGTTGGGTTATTTGTAGTGACATCCTGGTAATTCCAGCCCTTTGGGAGGTGGAGGTGGAGGTGGGAGGATCGCTTGAGGCCAGGAGTTTGAGACCAGCCTGGGCAACATAGCAAGACTCTGTCTCTACCAAAAAATTTGCGGGGTGTGGTGGTGAGCACCTATAGTTCCAGCCACTGGAGAGGCTGAGGCAGAGAGTTTGAGGGTGCAGTAAGCTATGATCCTGTCACTGCAGTCCAGTTGCCATTTCTCGAAAAAAAAAAAAAAAAAGAAAAGAAAAGAAAAGAAAAAGAAAGAGTTTATATCCTAATTTTGTAGATAGCCTAATCTTCTTAATTTAAAAATTTTTCATATTTCTCTTGTTTGTTTTAACTTCAAATTCAGAAAGGTAAACATTTCTCTTTTAAACACTTGTCTTTAAAACCTGATACTTGGCTAGCAGAGCTAAATATTCTATAATTTGAGTTATGTGGCCTAAGATTGAGGCCAAGATCCTCATGTTCCAGCTGTCCTGAATGAGTCCACTTCTTAGTAGGCTCGATCCTACTAACTAGCTGAAGGGAACCATTTAAAGGGAGGTTGGTGAAAATAATGAAAATGTATTTCGGCATCAATCAACATTACTAATGGGGGAATAAGCTCATTGTAGGGCAATCTTTGTTCTCTAAATTTTTTCTTCACTTATTATTAAGTGGTATTTGTCTAGTGCCCTCCTTTTGTGGTACCACTACTGATTGTACACAAAAGGTGATGCAATGTGATACTATGGTACTATTTCTATTTCTGGGTTTATATCTGACTTTTGATTAACATTCTGAAAGGTTAGAATGTTAATTGGCTTGAAACTCCCACCTCCCTCGGTCATTATTTTCTCTTTGATATTTCTAAATTTGAAGGAAATGGAGATGCTTTCCTCCTATATTTAAGATATTTTAGGCATTAACTGAAATTTTTAACTCTCCTTCTATAGTATTCATTTATTTATTTATTTTTCTTGACAACACCATGATTTCACCCATAGTATTCATTTAGATGGAATTAATGTTGTTCTGTTTAGAGCACACTGATTTCCTCCCTGGCAGTCTCTTCCCTTGTTGTAATACCCCTCAGTAAACGCTTGAGATGAAAAGCCATGAGATGGTAAGTGCTGTTTGTTTTTTTGTTATTGTAGATTCCAGAGTGATAGATTGAATATGAAGAGATTGAGAAACTTCTTATTTTACTTTTCATTTGTTTTCTTTGATATTCTTATTCAAAGGGCTCATTATATATGGCAGTTAATCAATTGCCTTTGAGAAGGAGCTAATCAATATCTCTGCAGAGAACAGAAATATTTTTCACAACTTTGCCTTAGTAGTAATTATAACCAGTTTTGTTAATACCAATCCTAAGGTATTAACAATAAACATGTTAATTACCTCTAAGGCTTAGGACAACTTACAAAATTCTTTTTTACACCTATACATGTTTCTATTTGAAAGTTAATTGTGTTTTAGTTATCAAAAAACAATATTACTTTGATGTTTAAGTCTTATTCTTTCTTTTTAAACATTAACATAAATGTTTTTTGGTTTTGGATGTCTTCTGTCCAAAATGGCAACCCTACTTTAAATTCTTTTCACACTGAAGCTTCAAATGATGCAAGATGCTTTTGTGTTCCTTTCCTACTTATTACTGCTAACGAATGCTCTGACTTTATTGCACTACTGTACTTTACAGCTAGCAGTGCAATAGTATTGTCAAAGCATCTGAAAGCAGGATGCACGCCAGAATTTTGATTCTTGCCTTATGTTTTTCTTTAGTATCTGTGAATAATTAATCACAGCCTTTGTTGCTGAAAACTATAATTTTGTTACCAACCATGTATCTTTTAGAAAGTCACAATTTGAAAAGAAAAACTAATTAAAAACTCACTATTGCGTTATGAAACATATTGAGAGAATACTTTTTATATCTAAGTTGTTATGGCTTTTCTGAATGAGTAGTATCTTTGCAATTTGCTGTTTTCTGTTAAAAATTTGTATAGGTTCTGGTAAATCTTAGGTTTTATTTAATTGAGTTTTATGATGAACTAGGTAAGTGATGAAAACAATCTCTGCTGTATATTTCCTGTGGTAACTTGCCCCAAGTCTTAACTGGCACTAATTTTATGTATTATGTAGGAAATGTTTGAGTTTAAAACCTAAGAATCCTTGGTTTTTTATGGTTTTTTTTTTTTTTTTGAGACAGAGTCTCACTCTGTCCCCTTGAGGTAGAGTGCTCTGTCATGGGGAGGGGGTAGAGTGCAGTGGTGTCATCTTAGATCACTGCCTCAGCCTCCTGAGTAGCTGAGACTACAGGCGTACACTACTACACTTGGCTAATTTTTCTATTTTTAGTAGAGACAAGGTCTCTGCTCTTGCTCAGGCTGGTCTTGAACTTCTGACCTCAAGTAGTCCTCCTGCCTCAGTCTCCCAGAGTTTACAGGTGTGAGCCACCTTGCCTGGCCTGTTTGTTTGTCTTTTGAGATAAAGTCTTACTTTATTGCCTGGGCTAGAGTGTAGTAGCATCATCATAGCTCACTGTAACCTCCAACTCTCTTAAACCATCCTCCTCCCTCAGCCTCTTGAGAAGCTGGGACTATAGGCGTGCCCCCACCATGCCTAGATAAGTTTTTGATTTTTTTGTAGAGACAGGGTCTTGCTATGTTGCTCAGGCTGGTTGTGTTACAGTTATATGCCACTGGCCCTGGCAAAACTCACCAATTTTGAATGTACAATTTAATGAGTTTTGACAAATGTATGTAGTCATGTAACCACCACAGCAAGGGGATATAGTAGAACATTTCCATCACCTTAAAAAGTTCCTTTATGGTATAGTATGGTGGAGCTCCCCTGTAGTCCCAGCTACTCTGGAGGTGGAAGCAGGAGGATCACTTGAGCCCAGGAGTCTAGCCTGGTCAACATAGTGAAACCCCCTAAGTTCCTTTCCTTTTGCAGTTAACCTCTTCTTCCCAAACTCCTTGGCAACTACTAATGTCTAGTTTTGCCTTCTAGAATTTCATATAAATTGAATCATACAGTATACAGCCTTTTGTGTCTGTCTTCTTGACTTAGCATAATGCTTTTGAGATTCGTCCATTTTGTATGTATTAGTAGCTAGACAATTTTAATTACTGAATAGTATTTTACTATAGAATATCACAAATTGTTTATACATTCACCAAATTGTGGACTTTGGATCATTTTCCGGTTTTGCTTATTATGAATAAAGTTGCTCTGAACACTGGAGTACCTCTTTGTGTGGACATGATGTTTTCATTTCTCTTGGGTAAATACTGAGGAATGGGATTGCTGAGTAACATGATAAATGTATGTGTGAAAAAAAAATCTATGCTTGGCTGGGCATGGTGGCTCACGCCTGTAATCCTAGCACTCTGGGAGGCCAAGGTGGGAGGATTGCTTGAGCTCAGGAGTTTGAGACCAGCCTCACCAACAGTGAGACCCCATCTTTACTAAAGAAATAGAAAGAAGTTAGCTGGGAAACTACAAATACACAAAGTTAGCCGTGTGTGGTGGCACATGCCTGTAGTCTCAGCTACTTGGGAGGCTGAGGCAGGAGAATCTCTTGAGCCTAGGAGTTTGAGGTTGCTGTGAGCTAGGCTGATGCCACGGCACTCTAGCCTGGGCAACAGAGCAAGACTCTGTCTCAAAAAAAAAAAAAAAAAAAAGTATGCTTCATCTTGTAAGAAACTGCTAAAATATTTTACAAAGGGGCTATACTATAATATTTTTAATTCCCAAAACTATGTACTAGGGTTTGAGTTTGTCTACATCTTAATAAACACTTGGTATTATCACTCTTAAATTTAAGCCATTCTAATATATCTAGATGTTTCGTGTTGTCTCATTATGTATAAAATCTGCATTTCCTTAATGGTGAATGATATTGAACATATTTTCATGTGCTTATTTGCAATTTGTATATCTTTAGTGAAGTGTCTATAAACCTTTTGCCTATATTCAAATCGAGTTGTCTTTTTATTATTGTAAGAGCCCTTTTTTTAAAATTGTCTCTCAGTCTGTTATTTGCCTTTTCTTTTCTTTTCTTTTTTTTTTTTTTTCTTTGAGACAGAGTCTCACTCTGTTGCCCGGG
>CAUYPO010045641.1:0-12642 GCA_963574435.1 Cheirogaleus major | reverse complement strand
GCCACAGTACTCTAGCTCAGGCAACAGAGTGAGACTCTGTCTCAAAAAAAAAATAAAACAAAAAACCACTGTATATGTAATACAAAGTTGAAAAGTCAGAAAAAATAATTGTTATATTTATGCTTCTTTTCATCCCATCTTAATTGATAATTATTGTTAGTTCCCTTTCTATCTTTAAATATGCTTGTACATCTGTTTCTTGGTTAATCAGTTCTGAAAGGTGTCTTAAGATTTACAGCTATAAAAATGGAAGAAATCCACATACTCATACTACTCACTTTCTCTCCCTCTATACTGTATACTTTATTTTTTGGCTCCTTTTTAATCATTCATTTCCAACTCCACTTGCCTTTTGCAATCTTATCCTCTTTTTTCAGCAAGGCTAGCTTCCTATTGAGGTTCTGAAATGACCTTCACTTCTGAGATGGTTTATTTTTTTAATCATTTCTTTCCTGAGCTCCGCCAGTGTCATCTCCTCTGGCTGTCTCAGCATCTTTGCTTTGAACTATTGCATCTTTACTTTGATCTCCTGTTTTAAAATTCATTAAGCCCTTTGAGTTCTTTGTTCATGATTATCATCTGTTTCATGTTAAAAAATTTTTTTTTGGTAAGTGTCTTTCATCTGCCATTTGTTTTTCCTGTTCCCTGCCTCCCTCTCCTGCTTTTTTGATAATATATTTGTATTGGTCTGGTGCTGTTTCTTTTTTACTATAACTTTTCTTTAGATGAAATGGGTTCTTCCTGGACCAGCTACTTGTTGGGGTTGTGTGTAGAGAAGAAACTAGAGTAGAATTCCAGGCTGGCAGGAAGTCTCTTAGGTTCATAGCAAAGCTCCTTCTGACAGGGCTTTTGTGTGAGTGTGTGAGTTGGTTTAGCCTTTCCTCTTCCTACCAGTTGGAGCTTGGCAGCTTCAGGGCTACAAAAAATGGCATGTCTGTTTGTTTCCCTGATTGGCCCATACCCCCTTTTCTCCTTGGTGCCAGTGAGACGAGGGAAGCTCCCGGAGCCAGCTCGTACACCACAATCCCAATGTTCTGCAGAAGGTGTTGTTGGTTCTGCCCTCAAAGTGCACCATCTTTTTTGGAGAACTCTAAGTTCTGCCAGCTCTCCCTGAAACCTGCAGTCATAGCATTCTCTATTGGCATTAACCCTCTGGATCTTCTCCACACTCATCGTTGCTGCGCAGGCTGATGGGATGGCTTGCTACTCAGCACCGGTAGCCACTCTCAGCACCTTTAGCCTCGGGCCACTGGAGTGCTCAGTCCAGAAATGCTGGGGAGTAAGGCCTCAGGAGCAGCCCTCAAAGGGACAGCTCTGAGGCATGCTTTCTGTGGTCTTACTAACGTCTCCAGCACACTGGAGCCCTATTGGCCTACAAGGTTGACATGGTCATGTGTCTCTGTAAAAAAAAAAAACAAAACTATTTTAATCTATGGAAGATCAAATGATTTTTCTCTTTAGCTATATGCTAACGTAATGAATTATGTTTATGGATTCTCCATTAACCATATTTGCATTCCCTGGAATGATGTTATTTTTTAATGTGCTACTGAATTCTGTTGGCTTTAGATGCAGTCTCGCTATGTTGCCCAGGCTGATCTCGAACTCCTGGCCTCAAGTGATCCTTCCACGTTGGCCTCCCAAAGTGCTAGGATTACAGACTTGAGCCACCATACCTGGCCTTTGTTTATATTTTAAACATTTTAAAAATAATATTCATAGATGACTGTAGCTTTGTCTTTTTATGCAACCTTTGTCAGCTTTTAGTATCAATGTTCTCACTTCACAAAAGAATGTAGTAGTTTTCTTTCTTTTTAGGCTCTGAACAGTTGTTGAAGAAACACTGGGATTGTCTGAGTTGCCTGTGAAACCTTCAAGACCTGGTCCTTTTTTTCTTTTTCGGTAGTAGTGGTGGTGAGAGAGTTCTTTTGCAATTTCTCTATTACTTCTATGAAAATTAGTCTATTTAAGTGGATTCTATTGGGGTCACTTTGGTAAATTATGTTTTTCTAGAAAGTTTTTCATAAAATCCCAGTATTTAAGTGTTGGTGACTAATTCAGATTCTTAAAAAACTCTGTGAAAACATGTCAGCAGGTTAGGTATGGCCCATGGACCACTATTTCGCAAACACTGATTATAGTCAAAGAATTTTAGACCCAAAAGAGGCCATATGGATTCTATACTGGGGTTGCAAACAGGTAACATACCTGTTAGGTGACTTAATTGTGTGGAGTGAAGATTCTGGCGATTTGGAGAGCCCATTCGCCAACTAAAGATAAGTTAATTTTAATCAGTATTTTAACCAAAATGCCATGCAGGTCAAATAAAGTAGTCTGCAAGCTCAGTTGGCCCACCATGGCCCGTGGGTGGCTAGTTTGTGGCCTCTGCCATCCCAATCTCACTTCCTCATAACCATGCCTCCTGAGCATCTCATGGTTAGTCACATCTCACACTCCCTGGACTGGCCCTGCCCTCTCCTCTGTCTGTCATAGCTTTGTTACAGCTTCCTCTGAGAATTTTACTTCTCCAGCATATTGTGAACTCCTCCTGAGCAGAGACCATGTCTTGTTCACCTTTGTATGCTTTGTGTGTAGTTGGAGCTCTGTAAATGTTTGTTGCATAACTTTTATAGTCAGCAAGATGTAAAGAAGCTTCTCATCTTGAAAATGTTTGTGGAATTGAGTCTAACACTATTTTATATATGATGAAAATGAGGCCGGGGTAGTTAGATGACTTACCAAGATCACATAGGAATAGGACTGGTGTCTTCTTTCTGGCATTCTGTCCTATAACAGTTCCAATTATAAAATCAGAAACTGGAATAGAAATGGAACTTTCTTGAGAGCTTGTTTGGAGGTTCTAGCAGGGGAGCACAGCTACTCATATACCCTGCCTGAAGAATGGTCCTCTTCTATTGGGGAAGGTCGTCCTCTTTGACCAAGCATGCAGCTTCTGGAGGGACGCACATGGAGCGTTGAGGGAGGAAGGGGACACTTACCTAGCCAGCCAGATGAGCTGAATCAACCCTGGAGATGAATGGGGTGACAGATGTTGCAGCCAGATCACCCTCATATCCAGAACTTTCTTAATTTATAGAACTGACTTTTATCTTTTCTTTTTTTGAGACAAGGTTTCACTCTGTCACCCAGGCTGGAATGTAGTGGCATGATCATAGCTCACTGTATCCTTCAACTCCTGGGCTCAAGTGATCTTCCTGCCTCAGCCTCCCAAGTAACTGTAACTACAGGCATGTGCCAACATACCCAGTTAATTTTTTTTTTTTTTGGTAGAGACAGGGTCTCGCCATGTTGGTCTCAACTCCTGGCCTCAAACGATCCTCCTGCCTTGGCTTCCCAAAGTGCTAGGATTATGGGCATGAGCCACCATGCCTGGCCTAGAACTGACTTTAATGTCTGACTCTGAATCTTAGTCTGCCTCCTTGCAGACAACTTAATATAGATGTCTTCAGATAAATTGAGTTTCAACCCAGTGATTTTGAGTGGATGTAATTTGAGGCTTAGTGACTCATCTTGGGCTAGTTCAAAGCTCTCCAAACTTTCTGCCTCTTCCTCCCCAATGCTGATCCAATTGCCAGAGAAACTGTACAACCACAGCTGGCAAGAGGTGAGGTCAACAGTGTCCACTCTTGGAGTCCCATCAGTTCCTACTTACTGGCATCCTCTAATGCCCCTCATTAGTCTGGATACTTTCCTTGTCACTCTTATATCCTCAGGCAACTCAGGAGACCAGTGGGATACCCCTTCTGCCCATAGCCCCTCCTACCATCTCTCTTGCTTTCTCCAGGCCCAGTAGTTTCTCTCAGAGGCCCCCCTAAACCTTTGTGGGGATCCTCTTGTATTTCCTTCCTCAAGACTAGGCCTGTGGTGGGATAGGCAAAACTCTATACTGTGTCTCTCTGTCTTTTTCTAAAACTTTCTCTTCCCTTGTCTCTCGGTGAGTTGTTTCATCTTTTCTTTGGGTAGGTGGGAGAAAACCAGTTCTGTCCTTTCTCACCTCCTGTGTGATTACTGCCTTACCCCAGGAGTGGTGGCCTTGTTTTTCTCCCCAGCTGTCCACTGTCCAGCTGTCTTCACTGCGTTCAGGGCCTTTCTGTTTATCGGTTGGGGGAGGGTTGGCAGATACACGCAACTGAATAGGAATGGCGTATCAGGTGGCACTTGAAATCGCAGTTTTCTATTGGGGATCCTGGTGCAAGAGCAAATAGAGATCCTCAGTTGTCATCTTTAATCTAGTAGAAAAAAGTGCTTTAGACCCTAGAGTTTTCTCTACTTTTGGAAGGACCTCGGAGTCATTAGAGTTCCAGTTTCCAAGTTTCTTTCAACATTTGACACATTTGGTTGATGTCTTCTGATTTGCTGGATTTTGCTAATTGCCCTGAGTTGATAAGACTTATGGACAGTGCCAGGCCCCCACATCTAGGGTCTCCAAGTTCGAAGCCTCAGAATGGCCCATAGGCCAAAGTGTTGGATGTCTCTGCATCCAACCAAGAAGCCTCTGTCTACCTCTGGCAGTCCTTTAGCTCCTTGGAGCCCCAGTCTGCTCACGTGTGGAGTTGGGCATAGAGTCCCTCACCTTGTGATGGTTGTGAGGACTGACTGAGGTAATGCCTGTGAGAGCTCAATAAATGTTAGGCTGCCAGATTCCAATTTCTTTCTACTGACCCCTCCTCCCTCCAGAATCTTTCACTGTGACATAAGTAGATTCTGAGAATGATTTTCTCAGAACAAGGCTCCCAGCAGCTGTGGTAGGGTTGAGGTGCAGAGAGGAGCTCTCTGTTTGCCTTGCCGCTGAGGGAAGCTCTTTGTTTCTAGCTCTTTGTTACTGAATTCTCGGGGAGAGATTTGTAGTCCTCCCCTTGACAGGCAAATTGGCTAGTTGTGCGAGTTGCCAGATCAGAAGCCATGAAGAGATATACAGTATCTTATTCCTGGCAGCTCCTGAAGAAAGAACTGGTGAGGACGGGCAAGGCCCTGGGAGGGAAGAGCAGAGCGTGGGACAGACAGGCATTTTGAGGATGGAAGAGGCAGGTGGAGGAGGGGCCTTGGAGGAATGGGGGCCACACTTTGCCTTTTGGAGACACAGCATGGCGCAGAGGAAGGAGCCCCAGACCAGGCTGCAGGAGGACTGAATTCTGACGTCTGCCCTATAGCTGGGTGAAGCCTACCCCATTGGCCCTGGGCAAGCCACAGGCCACACTCTGAGCCCCTGAGTCTTGTTCTGTGCCCACCCCTCCTGCTATTATGAGATCCAGAGACAACAAGACAGGGCTGCAAGGTAGAGTAATAGGTGAAGTTTATGGACTCGGAAGCCAGACTGCCTAGGTTTAAATCCCAATCACCTATTAGTCATGTGACCCTAGGCAAGTTACTTGGTTTGCTGTGCTTTTGTTTTCTCTTCTGTAAAAGGTGATGATAATAGTACCTACTGCATGAATTTATTGTTGAAGATTAAATGAGCTAATACATATTAGAATAGTGCCTACAATTGTGCCTGATAATAGTAAATTGTACTCGATATGTATTAATTTTATTAAAGTACCTTTCTCTATATTTCATGTAGAGATCTAGTTTTTAAAGAAATCTTATAGAATATTACAGGTGCAGGTAAAGCTTGTTACCATCCCTTGGCATTTTATTTTTCTTTACTGGTAACTACTTTCCTGAGGTTGGTGTTGCCCTTCCTATTTACATCTTTATAAATTATTGCTTGTATATATGTCCATAAACAACATCTAGTATGTGGCCCACTTTTTAAAAATGACACCATAAATGGTATCATACTTCACATTTTTCCACTCAGAATTGTTTCACCTTTATCCACATTGACACCCACAGATCTAGTGTGCTATGTTCAGTCCTGTGACTGTACCATAATGTATTGATCCCTTCCCCTCCTGATGGACACTTAACTGTTCTCAGCCATTCACTGTTACAGACAGTGCTGCCATGATCAGTCCCATGGCTGTCTCCTTGCATACATATGTGTGTATCTCTAAAGAGGTTATGTAAAGTGTGTATAATTCCTTGATTGTAAACAACATCCTCAACTTTATAAATAATGTTGCCAAATTGCTCTACAACATGATTTTACTATCTTTCCCAGTTCCCCAATGTTAAGTGTAAAATAGCATCTTATCATTACTGTGATTTACATTTCTATTATTTCTAGTGATGTTAAGAATCTTTTCATAATTTATAAGTGACTTGAGTTTGCCCTTTGAATTACATGTTCATAACCTTTGCTCATTTTGCTATTGTATTATTTGTATTTTTCTTTTGATTTGTAGGATTTTTAAAAACAAATTCTGGATAGTAATCTTTTGTCATTTATATGCATGGAAAATATATTCTTCTAGGCTACAGTTTGTCTTTTCACTTTATTTATGATGTACTTAATAACAGAAGTTAGTAAGCAGACATCTTATTTAGTTTTTACATTTTTTTTATTATGGAAATTTTCAAACATAGATGTTGAAATATATATGTATATATAATAATCACTCATTAGATCTAACATTCAACATTTTGCTATATTGCCGTTATGTATTTGTGTGTGTGTTTGCTCAATCATTTGAAAGTAAATTGCCAGGCTGGGCATGGTGGCTCACACCTGTAATCCTAGCACTCTGGGATTAAACGGGTTAATTAATGGGAGGATCACTTGAGGTCAGCAGTTTGAGACCAGCCTCAGCAAAAGCGAGACCCTGTCTCTACTAAAAATAGAAAAAATTAGCCATTCAACTAAAAATAAAACATTATTTGGGCATGGTGGCACATGCCTGTAGTCCCAGCTACTCAGGAGGCTGAGGCAAGAGGATCACCTGAGCCCAGGAGTTTGAGGTTGCCGTGAGCTAGGCTGACGCTGTAGCACTCACTCTAGCCTGGGCAACAAACCGAGACTCTGTCTCAATAAATAAATAAATTGTCTACTTTATGATATTTCTTTCTTAAAAATAAGGGTATTCTCCCACATAACCACAATACCACTATAATACTAAGAAAATTAACACTAATTCCCTAATATCATATGACATGCAGTCATATTTAATTTCCCTTTTATAGCTTGTTATCATGAAGCAGGATCCAATCAAGGTTCATACCGGTACTTTGCATTTGTTTGTATGTCTCTTGATTCTTTCTTAATCTAGAACAGCTACCATACCTTGTTTTTCTCCTTGTGAAATTGACTGAAGAAAGCCAGTTAGTTGACTCACAGATGGTTCTACATTCTGGATTCTCCCTGGCCCCTGTATTCACTTGGCTAGTAGAGGGTGGCTGCTCTTACTCCTAAATTTATATTGGGGTCAAGAGGATGCTTTGTTCTCAGTCCCAATTCCAAATTCCCAGGGAAAAGGTAGGATGGCCCATCTTGGATTAGGTGTTATATTATTTAATAGTTTTCTATTGCTGCCATAACAAATGACCACAATTTAGTGGCTTACAACAAAACAAATGTGTTATCTTACAGTACTATAGACTGGAAGTCTGCCACAGGTGTCCTTGGGCTACAATCAGGGTTTCCAGCAGGGTTGCATTCCCTTTTCAAGGCTCTAGGGAAGAATCCATTTTTTTGCCTTTTGTGCTTCTAAAGGCCCACTCACATTCCTTGACTAGTGGCTCCCCCCTTCCTTCACCTTCAAAGCCGGCAATTGTGCCTCTTTCTGACCATTTTTCCCTCGGATCCCTCTGATTCCAAAATTCAGGCTCTTCGCACCACCCCCACTCTCTCTGCCTGCAGTCACTTGTGCCCTTTATATTCTGTGTGAAAGTGAAGGACTTGGACATTGAATGCAGTACTGTGCGGGTGAATGTTTAACATCTGATTCCTGGGAAGAGGGGATGCCCTGATTTGTAGTAGCTGCCAATTTCTGTGGCATAAATTCTCCCACCATGACCTGTTTCAAGCTACCACCATAATTTCAACAAGCCTGCAAACTTTCTGAAAATGTAGCTATCACTCCAACACACCACTGCATTTAATCCTGTTAAATTTCACCTTGTCCAGCACCATCCAGCCCAGTGTTGACTGTTGAGAACAGATGGTTTCCACTGATCTTGTTTGCTTTGTTTCCACAGGGGCTGTACCAGCTCACCATGGACATCATAGTGATGATCCGAGTGTGTAAAATGTTCCGCGAAGGCCTTAGGGGATTCCGGGAGTTTCAGATCATTGTGTCTGCTCAGAGAAAGCATCCTATCTTCTCTGTCTGGGATGTAAGCTACTGGGCTCAGCATGATTATGAGGGCTTAGGGGGGGCTTCAATAAATAGCACTCCACCTCCCAGCTCAAGCTCAGAACCAAATGAGAGAGAAAGCAAAGGGTAAACCAGATGGGAGACCCAATTGTCACCTTTATTAATGACCAGATTTGTATTGGAGAGAGTGACTTAGCACAAAGCAAGAGGGTTACCTAATACTGAACCTCAGAATTAGACAGCCTTACAGGCCTCGTCTTGGGTGGTGTTGGACCAAGGCAGGCTCCAGTGCAACAGCAGGGCCTGCTGCCCTAAACTCACGGCTGAGCAAAGCAGAGGAGAACATGGGCTCAGAGGGATGACCATGCCCAGTTTCTCCTTCTAAATCCACCTAGGAGTTTAAGTCACTCCTCAAGGTGGAAGGAGAGAGGCAGTAGTGTTCTACTAACATGTGGAAAGAAACACTGGGAGTGGGGAAGAAGCATTCTCCATTCCAGCATGATCAAAAGAGCCAGAGGAATCCAGGAGTCACAGTGGAGTCAGGGTTTGGAAGGCCCCCACACTCTATTAGCATCTCTCCTTCTTTCTCATCCTCCCACTTAAATGAAGGGACCATGTTCAGGGCCCTCATCACCATGGGGACCATGCTTTCTAGATTTCCTAGAAGATCCCAGTTTAAAATATCTTTATCCTAGTGGTAGATGATGAGCCCCTTTTTGGCTCAGAAAAGTTGGTCCCTATTCTGTTAACTTGTTCTGGGTTCCCAAAGGTATCCTCATTACTACTCAGTGTGTTAACTAGGACTTCGGAATTTCTCAGCTAATACCTAGACAAACCCTGCTCATTTTCCTGTTGGGTCAAGAGTGACTAGATCCAGAGTGACTAGATCAGTTTACTCCAAGAAATTTCCCAAAGTGGTTTCTGAAGGATAGTGGCCAAAGACGGTTCTAGGGCTGGTGATGGGGGAAAGGAAGGCAGCCTTAGATCGGTTTCTAAGGGGCCGGCAGGCAGTATAACTAGTGCACGTGGCTGAGTTTAAGATAGAGCAGAGAGTAGAGGCGTATGGGCCAGCTAGAGAGAAAAGACATGCCCCGTCTAAAGACATTCGAATCTATAGACTATATTTTAATTGTTTCTCTCTCATTCTCTATTATTTCTCAGATAAACAATATAGGACAGTTTATGAGATTAATTGCATTGAAATAGCCAGTTTTCTGGGGGGCAGCTTTTGTTTTTATATCTATAGACTGTATCTTAAGACACTGTGCTGGCCACACCGAACATGGCTGCAGCACTGTGGTTGGGCTGAAATGAAAAGGGATGGACTAGAAGAATTGCAACCTGAGAGACTCAGGTTAGCTCTCAGGAAGGACATTCTCTCAGGATGGCAGGCCATGGTGAAGCCAGGGGCTCTGGAGATCAAGGGGCTTTGGTTAGCAAAAGTCCTGGGCTGAGTAATGGGGCACTTGGAAGCTGAAGACCCAGAGTCAGGCTTGTTGTCAGGGGACTGTGAGGCGAAACTTGCCCACACTGGCCAGCCAGAGTGGCCTCGAGCAGAGCCTCGAGAGAGCAGCCCACAGGGGTCATGTGGTTGCCAGGTGGAGAGCTGGGGTTGGGGCGTGGGCTCAGGTGTAGAGAGCCATCGCCTGGTTTTCAGCTCAGTGTGTGAATCTGGATATTCTGAGCACCACTTCTCTCCTTCAGCGGCCTCCCTGAGAAGCACCCCATGGACACACAAATGGTAAAAAAGGGGAAGGAGAGGGATCTGAGGGGGCTTCAGGGACAACAGGAAGTTTGCTTGGAGAGGAGATTGGGGGCCCTGGTTTGGCCTGGGGTGGTGGTCAGGACCTGTGTGTCCCTTTCCTTCTCCCTTGGCTCTTCCTACATATTCTCTGCTCTCTACATCCTCTCTTCCTCTGTCAGAAGATAGAGTTGGATTAGTTCATCCTTAAGGTCACGTACACCTTCTCCTCCTGGCCACACTCTAGACATGGACTTGGGTTCACCCAAAGCCTTGGGTTTGGCTCCCAGCAGGACCATTTACTTGCTGTGTGATCCTTGGACACCTCAAGTCCAAAATGGGGCTTAATGAAATCTGCTTTGTTAAATGGACTAAGTTACAGAAGTTGCACCATGCTTGACTCATTAAAGGCACTAAACAAAGATTGGCTTCATTTGTTTTCTTCTTTTCTTTTTTATCTCTCCTTCCACCCCCATACTTTGTTTGTTTGCTTCTTTTCTATTTTCCTTTTCTTTTCCATCCTTCTTTTCTGTCTTCTCTTTATCCTCCTTTCCCTCTCCCTACCCCTTCACAATAATTTGTTGTCAATGCTGGATCCAAGCCTAGTGTGGAATTGGGGATTTTGAGCAAAGATGGGCATGCAAGGGCTGCTGCTAAGAGGTTTCCCTTGGCTTCCTGCCCCCCATAGTGGTCCAGGTACACAGAAGGGCTTCAGATGCAGAGTTCTGGGCAGTCTTGCTGAGTTGCCCTCCTTTCCCTGCCCCCTTTATTTCAGGTAAAGAAGCAAAGCCGAATCACATTTGATACAATGGACTTCATTGCAGAGGAGGTATGCATAGCTCTAACCTTGCCATGGGGGCATTTTCCTTCTGTGCCATGGCCTGGAAGAACCACTGGGCTGGGCATCAGGAGAGCCAGTTTCAGCCCAGGCTCTGCCACCAACAGAGTGTGTTACCCTGAGCCTGCCACTTAGTTTCCTCATCTATAAATTAGCTGATCTCAGTGATCCCTTCCTGCCCTGTTGTTCCAACACTGTGAGCACCCAGGCACCAGTTGTCACTGTTGAGCTGAGCAGAACCAACAGCAGAGAGTTCCTGGGCTTGGACTCATGGAAAAATAGCAGACAACAAAGCAGAGGATGCAAGAACCCCAGACAGAGGAGAAAGAAGCCAGGTGGTGGGGAAAGCCCCGGCCTGTGCGTGAGTTCTGTTTCTGACCTGAACTGTCTGAAAGCTGCTGGGCATACCTGTCACACCTGGGTGTCGGATGCCCTTAGAGTCTCCCCATGCTGATGGGGGAATGAATGCTTTTATATCTGGGTGAGGCTTTGGACTGTGTGACTTGCTCTCTGAATTTCAAACTTCGTTGTTATCTTCCCAGCTTTCCCCCACCATGTCCTGGATATTAAATTAAAATTTTAAATCCAATTTAAAATTTAAAAGAGCCTACCTATTTATAGAGAAGATCTGAAGTTCTCACTAGAGCGAACCTGAGTTGACCCTGGCCTGGAGGAGCCATATTGGTTTTTCTCCCAGGGAAACAGGGAGAACAGAACTTTATATCTGGTACTGGGACCATGTGTGCCCATCCCCTCCCTCCCTTGGCACCAGGGCATGGCTTCTATTTCCTGCCTCTCCTGGGCATGGTCTAATTGCTCCTGCTCCCTCGTGTAGGAAGTATGATCACTTAAGTCATCCAATTTCTGTGTTTCTTCAGCTTTCCAGACTGGCTGGTGTCTGACACTGGGCATTGAAGGTTACCCAAGCTTTATCCTTAACACAGGAGAAACTAGGGACCCATCTGAGAGCCACAGAATTCTAGTGATAAGGGCAATTCTGTGCATAGCACTAGAGGGAGAGAGGAGGGCACCAAGGGAAAGTTTGTTATAGGCAAGGCCTATAGATGGCCCTTGAATGAGACACATGTGATTCTGTTTCTAACACAGAGAAGAGTAGAAACCCAATTTTAAAATCTGCCCTTCCAGTGACTGCTAATGGGTATGGGGTTTCTTTAGGGTGATGAAGTTTCTAAAATTGATTGCAGCTGGGTGTAGTGACTCACACTATAATCCCAGCACTTTGGTAGGCTAAGGTGGGAGGATCACTTGAGGCTAGGAGTTCAAGACCAGCCTGGGCAACACAGTGAGACCCAGTCTCTACTAAAAAAAAATTATCTGAGTGTGGTGGCATGCACCTGTAGTCCCAGATACTCAGGAGGCTAAGACAGGAGGATTGCTCAAGAGCAGGAGTTCAAGGTTACAGTGAGCTAGGATTGTACCACTGCACTCCATTTTGAGCCACAGAGTGAGACCCCATTTCTAAAAGATGAAAAATTAAAAAGAAAAATCAAATCAATTTTGGTGATGATTGTTCAACTCTGTGAATAAACTAAAAACCACTGAATTGTATACTTTAAATGGTGAATCATATGGTATATGAATTATATCTCAATAAAACTGATATATAATATAATATACTCATATTTTTATACATATATATACTGCCTCTCAGCACAGCACTTGGATTCTTTTTTTTTTCTTTTTTGAGACAGAGTCTCACTCTGTTGCCCAGGCTAGAGTGCCATGGCGTCAGCCTAGCTCACAGCAACCTCAAACTCCTGGGCTCAAGCAATCCTTCTGCCTCAGCCTCCCGAGTAGCTGGGACTACAGGCATGCGCCACCATGCC